>BOPP01000120.1:3132360-3151434 GCA_017312745.1 Gryllus bimaculatus | reverse complement strand
TAATTATTTTATTTTATATAGTTATTAATTGGCCAAGAAGCATTCAATGCGACTTGTAAGGTAGGCACCTGAGGCAGGCGCTGATCTGTATGCTGGCTTTGTGTATGGTATTCAATGACTGGAGGGTCGATGGAGACACTGATCCATAAACAATACACCCATAATTTAAGATAGGGCCCATGATGGTCCTATATAGGCGCAAAAGTCATACTTGGTCTGCACCCCCTTAATCTACCAGTAAGGGAGTGAAGAAGGTTCAATGATACACATCGGCTCTTCAAGTCTTGAATATACTTTCACCATGTTAACATAATGTCACGACAAGGTAAGTGGCAGAATCGCCGAAGAGAAGTTGATGTCCTCCCCCCTCCTCCAAAAAATATCCGGATTATTATGGAGGTGTTATTTCTACAGAAGTGCATGCAACTGAATACTGACATCGAGAACTTGAATCCAGTTTTATCGCTCCATTCTTGTAGTTTGTTGACAGCAAGCTGTAAGTGCCCCCAATAACTTGCATGCTATTTGAGGAGCAGAATATTGAAAGGCACCAACGAACAGCGAAGCTTTCGCAGGCTCTTGAATTACAGATGCGATTCTATTGACAGCAATTTCACAAATAGTGACACTCAGAATTCATCCCTGGATTTTCTAACTGGTAACTTGAGGATAACATATTACCAAGGCAGATGCGGCAACATCTTAATGAAAGAAAATCTACTAGAAATGAAGGGAGACGTCCCCTAAGGCCCCAAGAATGCCGTACCTCCAGGTGGCGTCATACGCTTTCTCTATATCCATAAAAATTGCTACCAGGTGTTGTTGTAGCACGAAAGAAGTGGAGATCTGTGTGGCTACTAAGGATACTAAGTGATCCATGGTTGACCTGTTGATGCTAGTTGGCTTCCTGAAACCACACTGTGAGTGATAATAACACTAATATTTCACAATTAACAATAATTATCCCCAAAACTAAGGGTTATTTTTATTCTAATTTGTTTCAATCTGATTTGTTTTGAATGTCGCTATTTTTTCCTTAATAAACAGTTGACTTGCGATGAATTGATTGTTGTTTACTTAGGTAGCTAAAGATGATAATTTCTTAATATACAGTTGCACTCAACAAACCTGTATGGTTGCATGTTAACAGGGTTAAAGACCAATGTGACTGATAATTATATTAACTTTGTAGTGGTAAACTTATCATTTGTAACATGTTTGATATTTTCCAGCACACTAATAAAAACATTTCAAGTCAATCATGCACTTGGATGTTGATGGTTAGAGTTTAAGCAAAATCTTGATTAACCAAGGAAATCAAGGCAAGAACTGAACTTGCAATTATAATTTTCGGTGTTCTCAATTTAAGTAAAATCAAATGCTCAAAGGAAGAAACACTAATCCTCCAGAGGTAAAACAGTCCATTTCAATTTATGCGATATTATGTGAAATTAGTGTATACATAGGCAAAAAAAGGGTTCTGAGACAATAGGCAAAAAAACATGTTCCGAGATATAGTAGTTAAGTTCAACTGCTTCTGGGATGCAGTCAAAGAGTATTCACACAATTGCAATACAGCCAAGAATTACCAAAAATATAAAAATAACAAAGTTCACATAATACAATTATTAAGTTCATCTGATTATTTATTCCTAATCCACTAAAACTTTGTCAACAGCTAATTAGTGCGAATGCAATGATTGTGGAATAACATTCAACACATACTATATTTAACATGTTTCAAGACTAAACATGTATAAATTTACATTTAACATCTTCATGTTAAAGGTATAGTGGTGGGGACGTGGCTTTACTTCCAACACCTGCATTGTTAAAGAATTTTCCAGATATTTATTTATTGAAACAAACTTAAAATAAAAAGTTAAACACTGAAATAAATTAACAATTTTGAATATAAATAGTTACAATGCATGATGCAGAATATAGTTCATCGTTGATTTGCACATGCAGCAGTACGATCATCAAAGATCAGATGTGAAGGCGCATCTGTTAATTTACATTGCAGCTCTGAGATTTCATTGTCATAAAGAGTAGGTTAATGGAAAGATTTTACAAATTAATTGTCTTATAAATTAAGCAATGCACTTTATTTTGTCTACTGGCTGGTACTTCTGGCTAGGCATTTAAGATATATTTCTTGCAAGAAATCCCAATAAAGGATCTTATTAGTCTGTTACATTTCTAATTTTTTTAAAGATAAGTTATATTTTTTTTTTAAGATGCAAAAATCATTGTAAGTCTAATAAGAACTTAGATTTTAATGGAATCTTGGAGAACATTAAAAATATATCCTACAAAAGACACTGGATTAAAAGTCAAGCAAATTTTTATTTACTTCATCATTACTTTCAAAATTAATTATAAACTATCATTTAAACTCCATGCCAATTCAATTAATAAATTTGTTCAGGGGTGGACTAACCCTGTTTTTAAAGAACTAAAACGATGAAGTAATTGAATGGAATACTAAAATATTATATATCAGTGATATAAAAAACCTACCAATGCAAAGGATCCGCATATCAGGAGAATTGTATGTGTTAAGTAAGGTAGCAAGTTTCCGGAGCACTTCAACCCACTCCTTAATGCTACGCACATCCTTTGCATCTCGAAACAAACGAAGACACTTCAAAATGTCTAATAACAATGACAACAATTCCAGGAGATCCCCAGACACATGGCAAGCTGTGGCTTCATGGTACATCACGTGCAATGTTTGAAAGGCCTGTCAAAACATGTAAAAGAAGAGACATTAGTTCAAATTCAGTGAAGCTGTGAGTTGATACATCCTAAGATTGCATGGGCTCTTAAAGGTCTTAAGTTAAAGAAAAAATATTTTGAGAGGAAAATAAAATATTTAAAGAAAAATTTCAACAGTACGGACAAGCAAAAATTAAATTAGCATTCTCCTGTGTAAATTTTTAATTAGTTAACTTAAACTTATTTCAAGTTTAAATATAAAGGTTGCAAGGAAAGTAAATGTTGCTAAAATTCACATTCACTCATAGAAATTCAACATCCTGTATTAAGAATAATGAGAATAGAGCAGATAAATGTATAATTTCATTTCATAAAATCTACCAATTTTGGTATTATAAAAACAAAAGTAAATGATACTGGGCCAAATTGCAACATAAAATGGAGGAAAAACAAGATTCAATAACCTCAAATGCCATCTGCAGGCCTCCATTGTAAACAATAAAGAGCCGATCATCATCATTTTCAATGAGAGTACGATATGCAAGAATGAGAGTTGCCCAACAGGAACGACCATCCAAAACCTGTAAAAGAATAAAGCATTAATCAACAACTATCAATATAAATGTCAATACAAATCAAATGACTGATGGTAAATCTACAAAATATTTGAATTACATACTTTTTTACAATCAAACATTTGCAGCAAGAAAACATTTGAAAAGCATTTGAATTAATGAACATCTAGTGGCATTTAAGCATGTCTTTCAATTGGTAGTGAAATATATGGGGGAAAAAATGGAATATCCCAAGTCAAATTCAAATCTGAAATTCTACTCTGCAGGGGAAAATTAAGAAATGTCCACTTAACCTGAAGAAAAAGAAGAACTACGTAGAAGAATGACTACGTAACCTAAGAAAGAAAAAGAATAGAGACTCTGTGAAATTGGGGCTCGAGCTAAAAGTATAGAATAGAAGTAATTCAAAAACTTCTGTAAAGAATTTTGATTGAAATCAAAAGGAACATTTCAAAAACATATCAATAGTATTTTCAAAGCCTAAAAATCTATTAGACAATACTCTAGATTCAGAGATATTAGTCTTCGGACATTAAAATTTGTCTATCTCCAGGCTTGTGATTTGTGACATTCCCTGTTCTTCAACTGCAGTCTTCATCTGCAAAACATCATTTGTAATATAAGCACACACTAATTTTTAATAATCAACTTGCATTCAGGGCGAGTCATTTTAGGTGGGAAAAAAATCAGGTGCTACAACAGTACAAACTCCATTGCATTATTTGTAATGGTTATTTTATTTTATTTGCAAAAGTACCCCAATTAACGGACTGGCTGTACATGCTTATTAATTTACCCTGAAAGTTCAAATAATCCATAATATTCACACCAAGAAAAGAAACAAAGTCAAATCAGTTATGTTAGAGATGCTAATATCATCATTTGCGAGTTCCACAATGTTAAACAGTATCACCCTGAGACAAAGTCTGTCACTAGTTACAAGATGATAATAAAAAAATGAGAAGAGCAAGCATTCAAATATGAAATAGAAAATGGAATTTGAGATAATAAATAAGGGGCATAAATTACACCTCTAACAATTTTGATCAAAAATATAATTTGTGATATTTGTCTTCTGAGCGAATCTAGATTAAACTTGGTGTAAAGAAATTGATTATCTATTCCACATGGGAGATAGTCACCACCAGACTTGAACTCTAAATATTTTGTAAATCTTCACTGACATCTTTCAAAATCCTTTATGAATCCAATTTGATATGGTGACCACAACGCAGAAGCATATTCATGCCTGGAACATACAAATGCGATATATACCACATGCAAGGTTTGAATATTCTCAAATGTCCCACTTGCCCTCATTAGGTATCTAAGTGATTTGTTTGCATAATTAATAACACTTTCACTATGAGATAAGTTAGACTAACATACCCACCAAGAACTCTCACATTTAATCCCCACCCTTTACATTAGGAAGGAAAGTTGTTAATGAAACGTGTTCATTTGTTTAAAAATGTATAAATGTAACTTCATATTTACAGAATATCAAACAAAAATTAAAACAATGCAATAGAAGTTGGAAACAAAGTTTCAATAAAGGTTTATTCAGTATTATACAAATATGTTCTTCAAACAATTCACACTTCCTTAAAAACATCTGAAGTAATTATTCAATCTTCCTTTCCTTGACAGTTAGCTTTTCACTTTCCTTGATAGTCACAAAAACATTAGAAAAGCTTTTAACTATTGAGAAAGCCAAGTAAAGTATTTCCATGTGAAAATACAGGATGGGGCAAGTACAACCCTACTCTTTGCAATATCATTTAACTTTCCTGGTTTCATTATGAGAAAAAGAGGGGGTCTTATAGAGGGGCAGGGCCCCAGCTTGCTGGAATCCGAAAATTGAAAAAAATTATTTGTATACAGAAAATATTGGATTATTTTTAGCCTTCTTATGTAACTCAAGAAAAGCAATTCCGAGCCAAAAAATAATAATTTTCACCTTTAAGTAATAAATAACTGTTTGTTACCATTAGAAACAATTCAATATGCGTAGACTTCAATTCGATATATGGGAATGCTGCTCAAATGATGTTTGCATTTTGAATATCTTAGCAAGTCGGCACCATAACTTTAATATTAAGCTGTGCATTATTTACAATATGAGTTTTCAGCTGGGCATTCAAGTACAGACTTCCAGATACACTCAACATTTAAATTGTGTGGCTAGATTGTAATCGTTGGCAGTTGTCAAATCACTTACACTACTCTTTCTATAATTTTAAATTTGGTTGCTTTTTAAAATTAATTCATGAAGTATTCTAGGCTAGCACATTTTTATTTTTGGTCTTTATTTGTTTCAAGCCATTTTACTTGAATTAATTTAAGAAGTTTGTTCTTTTGTGTTGTGCCATAGCACAAGTTTTTCACTACTCCTTCTACATACCCATGTGAAAACTCGTGCATGTTCAACCCCACACTCTTCCCTATCTTCCTACGTTAAAACCCTGTTTTTTTTTGTTCTCGTATTTTACATTTTTCTGCCTTTTACATAATTTTTCGTTGCTCCCGTCGTAAAGCCTGTATTTACAATGCATTATCTTCCTGCAATTTACAACTAGATATAAAGAGTGCTTCCCTTCTCTTAGGTCTTTTTTAAAATTTATTTTTTATACTTTCTCGTATACTTGCATATTATACCTAGTGTAGAAAAAGTTACGTAATGCTGCGGCAAAAATAGCAATTTTTTGACAGAAAAACTGGTACAGTGGATAAATCCTGTTTCAATATCTAGTAAGTTACTACATATGTATGTAACAAAGTCGCAAAAGCTTCGATTTTGTTCAGACAAATTGAGGAATATCAATTTCGGAGAAAATAGGCAGGCGCTCACATTGACCAGACGTTTTGCTATCAATTGATTTCCAGTGTCAAGGACCCATAAAGCAGGGATTCAGTCTACACCACGTGTTGGAGGAAGTAATTTCCTATATATTGGAATATGATTTATCAACTTTTTCATTACCAGGGCCTATCAATAGGAGATTTTCTGACGAAAATCACTGATTCTAGTGCACGCTTTTACTTTCTCTTTTTACGAAAGACGAGAAAGTGAAAACAGAGCTACTGTTGCAGTAAATAATGAAAGTACTTGCCTAACCTATTGTTTTTCAATTTTCCTATATTTTAAACTTTCCTGCATTTTACACTTTTTTGAATCGGTCCCCTGAAAAGTGTAAAAAAGGTGTTTTACTGTATTTCCATTCTAAGAGGAAAACTTGTTAACGAAACACATTTATTTGTTAAAAAATGTATAAAGGTAACTTCTATTGTATGAACACAATATCAAATACTGATAAAAAAGAGTGTAATTGGCGAGGAAAAGAAATTTTCACTAAAGAATTATTCAGTATTATCAAGGATTTCTTGGAATCATTCACAACACTCCCTTAAGAATATTTGAAGTAATTATTCAATAGTCTGTGACAACTTTTCGTGATAGGCACAAAAATATTAAAAAAGCTTTTTACTCTTGAGCAAGCTACGTCATTAACATGCTGACTTGATTGTTTCATCTACACACTGCTGATAACAAAAACGATACAGGTACAACATGAATTCAATCTAACAAGACACATCTTTACTCTTCACTGTACACCTATATCCCTCCTTAATTAGATACACAGTACTAATAGACCTTGACAAAACATTAAATGAATGTTTTCATTACATGCATAAGAAACAATCATCGGAATTGAGCAACAATTAATAGTACTACTTCTAGATCTTGTTGAGATGGGAAATTTTGAATTAATAATTATACAAATAAACCTCACCAGTCTGCGCAAATACAGTGTACACAGAAAGCAAAAATAGGATAAGATAGAGGAATTTCAGCTGTCTGGCTGTGTCACCACAATGTTAGCCACCATCATCAAGGGTTGAAATCTAGGGGGCAATGGTAGCATCGATAAGTGCAGAACAAGCAAAAAATTAATAGAATGTCTAAATATATCTGATATTGTAGATAATGGTGTGTGAAACGATTCTTTGAGGCTTTGGCCTCAAAATTTTAATGCTCTAGAATGAATCATTTACGAGTAATTTAATGATATTCCTGATTGAGTGCAGCAGGATGCATTTGACATGATTAATTCAGATGCATTTTTTAAAAGGATCTTTCATATTTTTAAAGTTCAAGTGCAATTCATCATGTCTTGGTGAAATTCTTTTTCTTTAGAGACCGGTTGGGTGTAAAAGTCGCAAAAGGTATGTATACTACTGAAATAATATAGGAGACGATGGTGATCAACATCACCCTAAGATAACACCAAGATCATTTATACAGCTAACTCTTGCAAGAACTGTACCAAAAATATAGTAAATATAATTAACAAATGATGACGTACAAAATGACATTTCCCAACATTTATCATCATCCCATCATATTTTATTACGCATGAACCACGAGACAAAAATATAAAGGTTACACTGCAAATTATCACAGTATTGGTTTGATAGACAAACAAAGCTTAATGTCATCTGCATAGATTAACACATGACAAATAAGTTCATTTGCAACATCATTAACGGAAAAAGCAAAGATTAGGGGGCCCAATTTAGATTCTTGGGTATTCCAGAACCAGGAGAGGAAGAGTAGGACCAGTGCCCAGCTTATTCAACATAATAAATACTTGGTTTAAAATAAGATTCAATTAAATTGTAATAATTTGATGGAATGGTAAGTAAATGCTGACATTTTAGAGTACCAAACGCCTTGGACAAGTCTGTATAGATTACATCAATCTGATGAAGCTCTACCAAGTAATAATGAAGAAATAAACTGTGCAAAAGTGAAAAGATTGGTTAAGGTAGATGTTGCCTCAATCAAACCATGTTGACTTTCTGAAATATAAGGCAAAAAAGCTACATATAAAATATTATAAATATGATTCTCTAAATTTTTTGAAAAATAGGCTAGAAGTGAAATAGGACAATAGTTTTAAATTACACCCTTGTCACCCTGTTTAAAAAAATAGATTTTGTACGTTTCCAGAAATCTGGAAAGGTACTCAAAAAGAGTGATTTTTTGAAAATTAACAGCAGAGGTAAAACAAGTGATACCGAACTCTCGCTGACAAAATTGAGGGTATATCATCTAGGCATATTATAATTTATGAAATGATTAGGCATATCTTTATAATTTATGAAATACAAATTCTGGACCAATATACGAGATATTTTCCAATAAGCAATCAACATGCAAGCATACTTTCACAATCTTCAAAAATGTTTACGTCATATTCAATTAATTGACGCTACAAAAGTGTTCCCATCCTGTAAAAATATTTGCCTGGATTGGAATTCAAATACAGGCACTTAAAAAGCAACAAACTTATCACCTAGACCACCTACATGGCTGATGGTAATTGAACATTGCTCCTAAGGCATGAAAAGTAAGTTGGTTACTTGCTATTATCAAATTGACATTTAAATGTAAATTGGCAATTATTAATTAAATGTAGATTGAACCTCAACTCCTTTTATTACACTGAAATGCTGGAGCTGATGACATTCCTGCAATGTTTCTTAGAAACTACAAATTTATCCTATTGCAAATCTTGAAGTTATTGTTTGATAAATCACCATCAAAGGTTCATTTTCTATAGAATGGAAATCTTTTTATCAATGAATGAAATCCTTTTATGAATTTTCATGAAGAAAAAACAATTTAAGAAGCTCATGATAGAAATTGTATTTCAAATTATCGGTCTATTGCAGTCCTAAGCATTACATACAAATTGTTTGAGTATTGTCACTAAGAAAATTGAAGATTTGATTTACCCATTTCTTTCTGAAAAACAATTTGGATTTAAGGAGAGGTGTTAATCCGATGAGAGAAAAAAAAAATGTGTTTTTGCATGTTTATCATATCTTTGAACCACAGTGAGAAAGTGAAATTTTTTTTCTAGTGAGCCACGGGTCATTTCTATTGGTGCTCAAATTGTATGATGCATCATGGGACATTCCCCATTTATCAAATAAATAATTTATCCACTAAACATTTCTCAGAGGTCTGTGTATACCAAAAATTAATTGTGATGGTACAAATATAATTAGCCAATAGTTACCGAAAAAATACTCTCATTAAATTCCATTTTCTACGGCACTTGGCAAAATTATAAAGCCATTTTTTAAGCTGAGTGATACAGATTAAATAAAAAACAGATTGTTTGGATTGTCACACTTGCAAGTCATTCAAAAATACTGTGTAAAGTAGAGTTTAAAAAAATCTATGTTTTGATTGTGCATCTAATAATGAGTACGTGTGGATCTAATCTCTGAGATGAATCCAGGGAGCAAGAGAGAGAGAGGCATGGGAGCTGATCCCCAGGAAAATCAACTTATTTTTTCACTTTGATTTAATTGATTCAAAAAAATGACCATGTACTTCCTAAAAATATTCACACTAAGAATTTTTTTTGTTATTACTTCAATTTGGATTGACTGAACTACTTCAATTTGGATTGACTGAACTAGTTCAATTTGGATTGACTGAACTAACGAATAAAATTTTACACATGCTTTGTATTAAACTATTTATTTACTTTTAGCTACTGGCTTGTAAAATATTTATTTACAATTGAGTGATAAAATGTATTATTTCCAAAAGCGCATATTTAATTTATCTAAATGGCTAACCAGTGTGGAATTTGTCATTAAGTCATCCAAATTCGTGGTAAATAGGATGAAGATGACTTTGCTGAATGTGACTAATGTAATCTTAAATTTCACCAGAAATATTCTTCACTGACTTCTTCCTAAATGAAGGTGTTTCTGCTCAAAAAATCAAATCAGCTTATGTGATATTATTGTAACCAATGTTCAGACATTATCAATGATGAAATAGACATCATTGTTGTCAATTCTTGTTGCCTACTTAGAATTTATCACAAATCTAGAACTAGTTTTTGAAAACAACCAAAACATCGAAATTCTTAATAAAGGGTGATTTTAATTTACCCAAATACATTATGGTCAAACTTTGATGATGTTGTTCATTCAGGATTTTTAAATGCCCCTAGTACTGAAATTGATATTGGCACACAAATTCAACATACAATGAATTATATCAATTTATTACAGTTAAACAAAATATTAAATGATAATTCTAAAATTCTCAACTTCATACTTCCTTCTAATTATTCAAATGTAATTAAATCTGACTGTCCTATTGTTCCTTGTGATTACTATCATCCAGCACTGGAACTTATGATAAATATTAAAGAAAGCTACACGACACTCGATTCGTTAGTCACAAAATACAATTATAACCTCGCAGACTTTATGTCAATTAGCAAAGACTTACGATCATTTGAATGGAGTAGCTATTTTGAAATTAACTCTATTCAATCATGTATTGATTATTTTTATAACTTAATTTATGAACTGATCAAAAAACATGTATCCAAAATGTATGTATCTCTTCATCAATATCCTCCTTGGAACTCTAAAGAATTGAAATTAATGTTAAACGAAAAGTCTAAAGCTCACTCCAAATACAAATTTACAGATGATCCTTTAGATAATAGTAAATTTTCATAATTATGCAAAAAATGTAAATCAAAATGTCATCTTGATTATGATAATTATGTGATAAATATTCTTCTTCTTCATGCCGTTTTTTTGACCACTACTTCGGTCTTCCGGGGCCTAATCTTCTTCTCCTGTCTTCCCTGTTCTTCCAGGAATGAGAAGGTAATTTCCACTTCTCGATTATCTTTCTTTTCTGGATGTTCCATCCTGGTCTTGGTCTGCCATTAATAAGAATTTATTTACATTACTTTTATTCAGATATTCCCATATTACTCCCCTTTATTACTGGCACACTATCATATGCCTTTGCTATATCAAGGAAGACCATGTGACGTTCTCTTCCTGTTTGCCATTTCTTTCGCATCACCTGGGACAGACAAAACAGGTTATCTAAGCAAGACCGACCTGCCCTGAAACCACTTTGTACTCCTTGTATCCATCGTCTATTAATTCTCTTAATATTCTTCCATGTACCTTACTGAATGTGTTTGCCACTGCTATCCCTCTATAATTTTTACGAATGTCTTTCCTTCCTTTCTTATATATTGGTGTTATATAAGCCATTTTCCAGTCTTCTGGTACATCGCCTTTATTTATACACATATTCATTAACTTCGTCATCATTCGCACTAGCTTTGGTGTTCCGTTCTTTATCAGTTCGCTTGGGATTTCTCCTGGACCGCTTTTCATTTCTTTGATACATCTCTTAACTATCTCTTCGGTTACTGTAATTTCCATGGCCAGAGATATCTTTTCCCTTTCTGCAGTTTCAAAAAAGTCTGATCTTCCTTCTTTTAATAATTTCTGAAAGTACTCTTCCTATTTGCTTACAGATATTCTTTGTACAGACTTTTTCCATTTGGGGAGATTTTACCTCTTTTATGAACTTCCAAATCTCATTTGTTTTTGTTTCACCTATGTACATTTCTACTTCTTGACATTTACGCTCCCATGATTGTCGTTTTTCTTTTTTATGATGTTTCGAACTCTATTTCTTTGAATTTTATATTCTTCTCTATTTTCTTCTTTCTTGGTACTCAACCATTTTTCATACAGTCTCTTCTTCTCCTCTATTTCCCGCTCCAGGTCTTGAGTAATCCAATAGCTCTTCCCTCTCCTTTTCTTATTTAAAGGTATTTCACCAAGCGATTCTTTAGCCGCTTGATGTAGACAATTTTTGAGGTGTTCATATGTCTCGTCATTTGATACAACTAAGTTTTCATTCAGTAAATTATCCAATCCGTTTTGAAATAAATATCTTATACTTGGTTGTGATAGACACACTATATTATATTTCCTACCTTCACCATTTTCATTTTTGTCTTCCTTTCATTCTCTGATCTCCGTTTCTTTTTGTTTTATGGGTTGCAACATAAGTTTGGCCTTCACTAGCTAATGGTTGGATCTACGTTCTGGGTCTCTGTGTGCCCTGATATCCATTACTTTACCCGTTAAATACTGTCTAGTGATTACGTAATCGATCACTGATCTCTTGCCTTATCTTCCCAAGTGAACATATGCTTATCTTTATGCTGGAAGTGGCCGTTTCTAATTATAAGTTCATGCCGTTTACATGGTTGAATTTCTTCCATTTGAATTTTCTACCTCTTCTCCATATTGTCCAATGACTTTTGAGCTCTCAGATTTTCCCACTCTAGCATTAAAATCGCCCAGTAAGATAAGATCTCTATCCCACATTCACTGATTACTCTGTCTATTTTTGAGTAAAATTCCCCTAAAATTCTAGTATCTTTATTTTCATTCGGCGCATACACTCCAAGAATCATCATTTTGTATCTAAAACTTTCCAAATTTACATTAATCAGCCTCACGTCTATGGCTTCCCAACTTTTAATATGCTTTCTGAATTTATTTTTTATGACTATGGAAATCCCTTTACTACCCCTCTCATCTTTTGGTACTCCACTCCAAATATGAACATAGGGTCCAATCTCTTCTATACCCAAGCCCTTTTTCTTTGTCTCACTTAAACTTGCCATATCCATATTTAAATCTTGAAGTTCCTTAATTACCTCCTGTATCTTATTAACCAAACCTTGAGTATTCCATGTTTCAATATTCATTATCCATTTCCTTTGCCTAGTTCGTCTCCGGTTACTGTCCATTTTCTCAAGATTAGGCCTTTTAACATTTCTTAGTTTTTACATGGACGGCGAGGAGCTGGCCCATCATCCCAACCTCCTACTAGGAGGATCAGGATGTTAAGGTTTACTCCCCTAGGAGGATGGCTTCACCAAGCATTTGAGCTCGTCCTGCCCAGATCTCTTTTGGAATCTTCTTGTTCCGTTGGCGAGATCACACCCATACCCTTCATTCCTTGGTAGAAATGTAGGCTAAGAACTCTTCGTTGTTTCGAGATCCTCTTCAGCGCACTGTACCGGATGTTCTCTTCTTGCACTCTCGACTTCTTCTGGAGTACTTCTTCCTCTGACCCCTCCCCTTTGACCAGTGATAAATATTGTAAATTCTATTTCATCTAACATAAAATCATTCTGGAAATTTACTAACAATAAAAGGAGGAACAAATGGTATTCCAAATTATATTTTTGACGACATTGAAACAGCTGACACCCCTCAAAAAATTGTAGATATTTTTGCTGCTTACTTCAAATCTGTGTAGAGTCATTATAATGATGACAACGAATCTACTAATGTCAATTATGTTGATCAAGCTTCTGCCTTCGGTATTGGTAACATTGAGATAACCCAAAATGATAAAAGATAAATAAATTGGATGTTAAGAAAGGATTTGGAGTAAGTAGATGAAAGTGATAGGAATTCAATAGAATGTTCAAAACAACATGAGACATAAAAGAATGGCTAAAAAAGATGAGATTGGCTGCAACAACCAATATGCTGTAGAGATGCACTGAGGTACAAAGAAACAAAAATTGAGTTTACCAAAAACTGAATTTTTTTATTTAAATGACCCATTTTCTCAGAAAGAATCACATCAAAATTATTTTTCCCCTCCTTTTCTTTTTGCTTCTCCTTCTTTCATATTATGCATGCTACTATGCATATACTAAAAAATTATTAAAGTTATAAAATATTTTTTCATGGAAAATGTTAAAGAAAATAATAATAAAGAAAAAAATTATTGTTGATTGTTGTACAAGAATGGAAAACCACAACATAGCCAGTGGGTGTAGTAAATATATCATGACTGTGATAAAAATTCAATTTACTAAGTAGTAAATATAGTTCCTGAGAGAATATTTATACATGAAAATTTAACATTGTGAATGTAGGGGTTAACATCTCCCATTATGAGAGGGGAGAAAAAACAAATAAATTTTATTTGCCACATGCACTATCTGCTCACTTGATGCTATGCTCTCATGCTGACCTGGGTGGTAGAATATTAACGTTAGTCAATAATGTTTACCTAAATTTATAATTTAATTAATACTCATATCTTGTTTGGAACCAATTACTAGAAAATGACCACTTTTTGCTTCTGTGTATGGTACATCAAGGTTAAAAATATCTAAGAGATCCATACAGATGGCCGAGTTTGCCATAATGCTTCAAGTCTGAAATGTTCTGGTGACAAAGGATGCAATAAAATTGGAAAATTAAAACAACAAAATTTTTCAAAATTTTCAACAAGAATTTTTGCTTCAAGGGCCACAGGATAATGGAATTGTTTATTCTTAATAATATGAAGAATAGTCTGGCGCGTTATTTGTTTCTAAAGCGACTTGCCCTGTATATTATACACAATAATTAATGACAAATGAGAACATGCATTCCAACTTGATGCATGCACTATTGATAAATAAATAATATATAGTTTTCATATTCTACTTATAGTTTCATTAACATTACCTGCAGATATAACTGCAAAGTTTGCCGACGAAATGTGTTTACTTCATGAATTTCTTGTTCTGTACTATCCGGAAATTTCATTACAAATAACTGGATCAACTTGAACAATTCATCGACAGCCTGTAAATTCAAATAATAATAATTATCATCATCATCATCATCATCATCATTATTATTATTATTATTATTATTATTATTAACCCTCTGTAAAAAAGCCCTTCAGTGCCTGACTATGACTAAATACGTTGTTTTATATTAATATATTTATTATTTAATCTAATAAGTAGGAATCTAATTAATGGATTATTAGGGAGATTATTTAATTTATCTATCATTCTACATTAGAAAAAGTCATTCTTAATATTAACCAAAACCAAATTCAGGAAATATAAAATTTGAGAACAAAAACAAACGGCAACTTCCAAGAGGTGTCTGTCAAAATTTCAATTATATGGATCCTAATTGCACATGAGATGGAAAAAAACACAATAAATTCAAATTAACCAAATCTCACATCAGATACATAATCAATTAACAATACTCTTATTTTACACTTCAATGACTCACCGCACTGTACTGTGTTGGATGTGGAGTAATGTTTTTAAAAGCCCAATGGAGATTTTGATGATTAGCTAATTGACGTGTAAAAGTCCGTGACTGTTGGCAGCATAGACGTAGAAGGCCATAGTATGCTGGTAGCATTCCACGGTTGAACATTACCACATCTTGGTCCTCATGATCAGCTCTGGAATTACCGTAATTAATTTGACAACATTTTTTTTTTTTATCTACACAATCATGAATATTACTATTCATACCAATAAATTAGATGAATTATCATGTAAATTTATAAATAACAAGTAACACATTCTTCTACTACAAACATTTTTATTTAAACTAGTGGTGCTAAAACAGTATGTTTCTCGCCCTTAGTACCCGTTAGTACGTTCTTAGTACTTTCTTGCCCTTAGTAACAGTTATGAAATACTATTTATACCAAAATTTCTCCCCGAATTAACACATCTCAGTCATAATTTTTTGTAAAACTCATTACAAATCACAGAACATTAGGTGGGAGTAATGTGAGATATTTTCTATTAACTTGTTCATGATTTCCTGTTGAGAAGACAAATTTTGCTCAGTACTTATTGTAGATGCATCATCAGCATATAATGTTATGAAAAGTTTTGGGAAATTTGGAAGGTAATTCATTCACATATAATAAGTAGTTGCAATCTTTTTGTTTTGTTCAAGATTATATTGAACTACATGGCAAATACTGAAACTGCTGTAGAGGTGGATAGGCCTTTTCTAAATCCATGAAGAGTATATACAGGTTTCTTGTTAACCTCTAGAAAGCTATTTATTCTAGTTAGGATGACTTTTTCTAAAAGTTAACCGAAAATTTAAGTTAGAGTTATGGGGCAGTAGTTTTTTCATTAGTAAGGTGGTCTTTTTTGTGTATTGTTTTTTTGATGTGTTTTTGTTTATTCAAAGCATCCGGAAAGGTACAATATTTTAGTAGCTTAATATAAATATTACATCTGATTTGTACTTTTTTAGAATTATAGGTGACACATCACAAGCTGATTTGCTATTTTTGAAATTATTAGTTCGTCTATTTCAATGTCAATCTTTTATTAGAGAAAGACAGAATGCATCTCCGTGGAGTTGGTATTATTGACATAGGATGTTGAAGTGTGAGCAGAGCCTGTGTTTAGAAAGTTGGTTGATGATCTTGCATATGTGGATGGGATTATCTACAGTATGATTGTTTTTGTTTTAGGATTTAATTTTATGTTTAAGGGTTTGTTTTCAACAATGGTTGATCATGAAACACATGGTTTTGGATTCAGCATGTACTGAGTCCGTTTTGCTTTTTTTTAAGCTGTTCTATAGTTTGTGGTAAGTTTTGTAACATGCTTTATATTTTGTTTCAAAGAGCCACTTTGTAGATACCATGCATAACTTTCATGGAATCTTTTAACTTTATGATATCAGGGGGAAGTTTAAGTTTTATTTTTTTGTCTGGTTGATGGTAATTTTTACAAGGGGGCATACAGTATTAAGATGATAGTCTAGAATTCTTAAATATTCATTTTATTTGTCATTTCAGTTTTCTCCAGAATATACTTCATACCAGTATTCTTGAAAGAATAGTGTTTTAAGATGATCTTATTTAGATTTGCGTGTATCCTTCATATAGCGGAATTTGTGAGTTTTAGAATGTTGATTATCTAGTATGTCAATGATCTGAGCTTTGGTCTGATATGTGAAAATCACTGTTTGAGGTAATGTATCATATTATAGTCATAGTTGTTTATAATATGATCACTAGTTGATTAATGTAACTTGTGAATGGCCTAGGTTTACATCATCAAGATGGAAGGATTTTAGTAAGTCGATTAATTTTTGGTAATTACTATTTATGTTCAGATCACCTAACATTATTATGATTATGATTATTATTATTATTATTATTATTATTATTATTATTATTATTATTATTATTTTACCAATATATTTCCCTCAATGGACTCAGTGGTTTTTCCAACTTGAGAAATAATTCATCCTTCTTTGAGGAAGGTGATTTATAGATATCTATTATTTTTAAGGATTCACTGAAGGAGAAAATGTTTCTTCCTGCAAATTAAGACTACTTCAGTGTTTAGATTCTACTAATTCTTTTACACCATTCTAATAAATTGAAAACTATTCTAGATATAAATTGCAACTCCACCACTTTGATGAATGGCTCTACCAGAAGGTATTGATAGGAAATAATTTTGTAATTGAATTATTTTTGTTTGTTGATCTCTAAACCATACTCTGTTATAAGCCACTTGGCAAGAATCATATTTGCCAGAATCATTCTGTCTATTATCACCGCTCTCTTTATTTATTTCTTGGATAGGAGTCTGCATGAGTAAAATAACAGTATACTCTAATACAGATCTAGTCTAGTCTCTGATCTTGATCTAGTTTCCCTGGTAAGAAAGTAATGGTTTTAAGATATCTTAAGATTTTATTTATTGGCAATGAATGTGATCACTTCGCTATTACATTCTAGTATTCCATTGTTGTGTAAGAGTAGTCCATGGGAAGTATTGGGAAGGGTCTACTGGGTATTTATTTCACCTTTCAACACCGGAACTGTTGACAGAGAGAATTTTTCGATGTGTTACACATTTTCACAGCTTAATTCACACAAGACACTTCACTAAGGTCATATCTTTTTGGTATATTAACAACTAGTACATTGGGGTGGGGATATGTGTAAGGATAGCTAAAGTTTGTTTCAAAATTGAAATATCTTTTTTCCTTTATTCATTGCTTCATTGTTCATGCCAAATGCCTGACAATGATCTTTGTCATTTATGCCCTCACAATCACTAAAAGTAGATTCCATTACTTCCTCAACTGGTGCTCCAGGTTTTGTAAAGATACACACATTTACACTCTCAATATTGTTCAGTAGAAAATTGTTTAAATATCAGCCATGGCTGTCAGCACATATAAGAATTTTCTTCTTATTTACATTCACTTTTGAGCAGGGTTTAAGTTCATTCTTAGCCACATGACTTCTCGCGGTATATTCATTTCCCATTGTAGCACATTTTTATCATGCTTGTCTCATCATCTTGGAGACCATTAAATTTGTTATAACATACGATATTAACAAAGTTCCTTGGTTTCAAGTTATTGACTCTGTTAAAGCAACGGGGTTGAGGATGGTGCCAATCTAAGACAGGTTGAATCCTATACTAATATTTGTTTTCTCTGCTTCTCTTCTTTCTGTTCTAGGGTACATATTTTCATCTTTTAATTTAAGTTAAGCCTTTTTTAGATCATTATTCAGCATCATTATCATTAGCTGAAGAGACGCAAAAATTTGTTGAAATTTGTTAGGCCGGTCCCCACTTGGTGGCTGGTTTTGGCATATTGCCATCTGTATCCATTTCCTGATCACCTTTGTTTCTTATGGTTCTATGAGTTAGCACTTCACTAACAGCATGATTTGTTGAACAAAAAAACTTATTTCAACTTTGGCCTCATTATTTTTAGAAGAAAATATAGCACCAAACTGATAGTCAATCTGTTAATCATATTATAAATATAATGTGGAGAATCGTGCGTGTAGGTCAATAAAAACAGAGGCCAAAGGCTTCAAAGATTTTTCACACAGTAATCTACAGAATGAGATCTAGAAAATTTTTGCTGGCACGGCACTTCTCCATATTACCTCACCTGCTGAGAGACATGCACAATGTGCAACTATGTGTTGGAAGAGAGAGAGCGAAGCGGAGGGGGAGAGAGGGAGAGAGAGCGAGTGAGGGGGTGAGAGCAAGGGGGGAGACAGAGCGAGTGAGGG
>BOPP01000120.1:3109931-3130073 GCA_017312745.1 Gryllus bimaculatus | reverse complement strand
AGGGAGAAGGGAGGAGGGAGGGGGAGGGAGAAGGGAGGAACAAGGGAGGAGAAGAGAGGAGGAGGAGGAGGAGGGGGGAAGAAGGATAAGAAGAAGAAGAAGGATAAGAAGAAGGATAAGGAGGATAAGAAGAAGAAGAAGGATAAGAAGAAGGAGGATAAGAAGAAGAAGAATGATAAGAAGAAGAAGGATAAGAAGAAGGATAAGAAGAAGGATAAGAAGAAGAAGGATAAGAAGAAGAAGGAGAAGAAGAAGAAGGAGAAGAAGAAGGAGAAGAAGAAGAAGGAGAAGAAGAAGAAGAAGAAGAAGGCAATTAACCTATAACGGCCTTAATTCGGGTCGGATACTAGGCGTGGCACCGACGCCCGGAACCGAAATGTGCCCTTGGTCGTGGCGATTCATCGGCGCTCGCCGGATGCTGACGGAACTGATATTCGACTAGGCCCTGTGCTTGTCATCGCCAAGGAAACGTAGTCCGTCCCCGTACTGTCAATACCAATCTCACATCTCCCGCACAATACGGGTATGTAAACTCTCAGGACAATTTTATTATTGAAGGGGCATTCTTAGTAAATGCACGAAAGCTGCTAATAATTTTGGAAACCAACCTTCATCTATTCATTAACAAATTTTTTGCTGCACACTCACAACAAACATAAATGGAATATTCAGGCAAATTTGTCTCAATTGCTTCCATTTACACAATTTCACAAAAGAATAATAATTCAGTTTTGTAAAGTTGAGGGTCAGAGATTTGTTTCATTGGGAAGTTAATTTAAAAATTAATATAACTATCGACAATTTTGGTTCCTTATAAAGATAACTATACCATAAATAAAGTACATTAAAAAAGCAATAATACATACAAGATGTAGTTGAAGGCTATGTTTTTGGTGACGTGAGCATTTTGCAGGATCAGCTGCACATTTTCAGGGCAATCAACACACACATGATGCCAAAACAACAGAAGTGCCTGCTTGTTGTGATGAACTGGGATAGAAGGTTCTGAAAGCTTTGGATGAAAGAGTTGCCACAAATCCAAAAAGTACTGACCAAACTGGAAAAGAAAAGGAAGGAGTTATCATTAATGAACCTGCTCTTTCTCTGAATAAATATTTTATCTACCATTTGATTACTTTTATCAGAAGAGATATCACAGTAAAAAATTTTCAACATTGACATAAACATGATGTTTTTTGCAAGAAGTCTTACAACATTCTAGAAAAAATGTTTTAAGATCAATAGGAAGGCAACAAAATTTCGTAGACTTTTCTCGTGTATCCACACCTACCAATATCAATTTTCCCAACTATACTAAAAATTACTTCAAAGAAATCTGAATTTTTTTTTCAGGCTAAGGTGACAATGGGTTAAATTAAATTACGTTTAGAAGAGAAGTCACTATTTTAAATCAATTCCTGCCTTCATGACTTTTCATTACAAATACTAACAACTTTTCCTATTTGTACTACCAGTCTAAAATAAAAATCCAAAAATTAATTAATTTAAGGTTATAATAGCAGTTAATAACATATACAATATAATAAAACTGAACATTTAAAAAATTAAAGACGAGTTCATAACTTGACAAAACCAAATATACAAGTTTATAATAACTTTGGTATACTTGTTTATTTCAAGTTCATAATATTAATTCTATATTAATTCTAATATTATTCATTGATATTAAAAAAATCACCATTACTATAACTTTGGCTGCCACTATTAATTCTACTGCAACTACTGCTATGTTGTATACAACTATCAATCCTCCCCCAAGCAGCTAAATCAACTCTTTTTCAGAATAAACTGATCGTAAGTTACTATCAATGTGTATTTTTACAATTATTACTTTACTATGCCCATGTAATATTAGAAGTACTTTGATCAACAATATAAAACTTCATTCACTTTGTTAATCACACTTGAAAATCACTTGTTAAAAGAAAACTTAACTAAATAAGGTTACTTCAAAACCGCAATATAAGAAAATGAATAAACAACTGGCTGAAATGGATATCAGTGTTTATCCTCCAATTCTTATAAAAAAAATCTTACCATAAGCTTTTCTGCTCGTGAGACAACACAGTAGGTGAGAAGAGTGAAGTACGAGGTCAATTTCATAGTACCATGAGTCTGAATGTCAGTATAGTGGCGTGCTGGCTTCAATAAATGAAGAAGTACTGTGTACACTTGGTGCAGCACAATTTGTGCATCTGATCCCACCACAAGTTCCTTGTGAGGGGAAGATAAGTGGCGAGCTGTGCGATATCCTTGTCGGAAGTGTGGGCTGGGCACCAAGGATACAAGAAGATAAGCAGCAGCTGTAAATAGTTCCACTCAAATAAATATTACTTAACATAATGGACAACATGCTGCCATGAAATAAACAAACACAACATTTTGAAATTTCAAATAAAAATTTATGAGTTTTCACAATATAAAGTTTTAGAGTCCATTTCTGACCTGTTTTTTTGGCTTTTTTCTTTTTGTAATAATTGCCTGTATTGATATATGATAAATATAATATGAAATAATTATATAAGTGCTGATTCAGGCTATCAGGTGTAAATACTGACACCTGTAAGTACTTAAATTTAAAACATTAACTATTTATTATCACACATATCTATTAAACAATATTATTTTCATGAATGAGTCTCTTCATAATGAAGTAATGATAAAATAATAATATTTGATTTTGACAAGGATGATGTTCTATGCAAGAACAACTGATGCTTTTTAGAAGGCAGCCAAATTGGTCACTGACAAATACGTGCAATAATTGGCAATAGCAAATGATTCAGAAAGGAAGGCAAAACAATCTGATGTCCTTTAACAAATGGCAAACCAAGCAAGAATACCAACAAAATTTCAATTTGATGGGAAAAGGATTTCTCAGGCATTAGAAAAAAATTCTTACCAATATTTATATCTTTTATACTACTGACAAATTATGATATCTGATCTGTCTTTTATAAACTATTTTTGATAAAAATCAATTGTAAAAGATGTACTTTGCTTTGTTCTGGGCAATTGCTATGTATGACATGATTGTATGGAGCGGTGCCTATAACAATGCCTTAAAACTGTTGAAGGGTATTCAAAAGAGAATTTTAAAAACAGTTTATAAAAAAGATAAAATGTAACCTTCGGATGTGCTTTTTAAAGAATAAGGGATAATTTCTGTTAGAAAATAGTTTTTGGAAAACTTTGCGGTACTTAAACAAAAGGACCTGTACCACCAAGATTTGCATTAATAGTACCACTTGTAGTTAAAAAAGAAAATGGTCGATGAATCATAATTATATAACAGTATTTAACTTTAGAGAGGAGACTACGCACACAATGATGCATTTTTGCTTTCTAAAATGATTCTCCTTGCCTCTGCCCTGCATCTTTTGCATTAGATGAGTTTTTCCACAGTTGGATAATATGCAAGTCATGCCAGTGTCTTTTTACGGGCACTGACCATTCTAGAACTTTTCAAGTTCCATTAAGGGACATAGGGGTGAAGTGGTTTATCTCTGTCCACATCACAAAAGGGGACATCTAAGAGTTCAATGTTAGTTTGAAATGTCAACAAGTCAGCACACTGTACGATCCACTGAGATCAAGCCAACTTACAACCTAGTCAATAAATGTGGACGCTGCTAAGGAAATAGTAACTTTCAATCCAGTTATCTATTAGTACAACAGGTCCACTCCATAATGGTTGCAAATGAAAGAGTGCACAGGGCTAGGGCGATATTCATGTTTGAAATCATAGCTATGGCAAAATACATTGGTTCACCTGAAGAGAGAATTACAAGATTAGTGGTGGTGTTGGCTGATTCCAAAATGACTCTTCTTTGACAAGTGTGAGGAGAGATTCACAGACGGCTGTGGGTGCCTATAGCATCAACAATCAAGAATATTTGCTCTATCTCAATACGTACATCTGTAAAAAGCAACGAGTCATGGATCAATGAAGCAGCTCCACCATGTGTGAAGAGGCCGTCATCAACATCAATTCTAGATGGAGTGAAACTACAAAAAAATAAGGGGTGTGATGGAATTAGATGCATCTCCTGTAAACAACAAGTTTTAGTTCATCCCATTGGAAGCAAAAACTATTTAAATCCCAGGGTAGGAAAGCCATACTGTGTGTAGTTACAACCCGAGAAGGGGAGAGTTTCCACCCCATTTTCCAGCTGAAGTTTCCTCCTTGGCAGTCTTTCTGAGCACTGCACAACAGGCTGAGTAATTGTCAGCTCAGTCAGTGGTCAGGGCTTGAAAGATCGGTCACTTGGAAATGAGCCCGGGATGGATAGCCAACTGACATCAACCTTCATATGTGACTGAGAGGGTGTGGATGCTTGGTTCGACTGCAATGGCTGAATAACTTTCTTGGCCAGTTTCTTATATTTGGTGGGAATTACTATTATCACGCAGGGGTGATTCATTATCTAATATTCGAAAATAAATTGCCTTAAGATAGCAATCTCTAGCTTGAATATAGAAAGTATAAGTTAGGTTCCCGAAACATTTCTACTTAGTGACCATTACACTCAAAATTACACAAAAACTTCTAATATTTCCAGACACAAATTACATATGGTTTAAAAACTAAGTTTGAGGAACAGATTGGACTGAGAAAGAACTCTCCAACTTTGAAACTAAAGGTGTACATTAGATTTGAAAAGAAAACTGAACATCTGCAATTTTCGAAATTCCCGAACTTATAATGATAAAGAGACTCACTACTAATGCAGAAGCACTATCCTAATGCCAAAATGATCAAGGGAGCATTAGGTAACTGCAAGAATACGATAAAGGTTGAGTAGATGATATTATTTTCACTATCCACATCCATTGTTCAATCCTGCAATGAAGATTTCATATTTGTCAAAAGAGATCTCTCTGATATTAAGCCTTGTTGGTGTAGGACTGCAACTAGTTCTCAATGCATAGTAGAACATCTCATCTGCCAGAATCTGCTCACGGACTTTGCATAGTGCACTGGTCATGTTTATCTTGACAGATTTTACATAATCATTAGCAAAAGCACATACTTTCAGTCTGTTTCAAATAATAAATTTTGAGTACAGTTATACTGTGAGTTCCAAAGTTCTAAGAAGAGTGTATGTGGATTCAAATGAAATGTAACTTACCAAGTACGTAGGTGTCGTGTATCCTTCAAATACAATTTGTTCATACATACTTTATTTTGACACTTGTCATCAGTCCAAAGAAGTGACAGCAAATGACAATGAAATACAAAGATAGTACTGCAAATATCTCCTTCCATTTACATAAAGAAATTTATTTACTTTTGAAATGAATATTATAGATACCATGCCAAACAGAGGGTAAAAATGTATTATTAGATTTTACATCGAGATGTATTTCATCAAATACAAATGGAATGAAATATATGGAGGAGTAAATACATATACATGCTCCCTCCCCCCACAAACACACACACACACACAAGAATTTACAGCACCGATTTTAAAACTCTTCTAAGAGAATTAACAGTACCTGAACGGACTCGCTGATTACTGTGTGCCAATAAGAAATGCTCGACCCATGTCTCCATACTTTGCAGAACCCATGAATGAGCCAACTTATTTCGAGGCACTTGTACAGCTAGCCAGTCAAGGGCACTCTGTGGACAGAATTCTGCAACTTCCCAAATTCGCTGAAGTACTAACTGCGTAAAGGATGGAAGTCCAGAGGGCCCAGATGTTGGTTCTGTCAGTAATGTCAATAACTTGAAAAATGGCTGGCAAACCTGCACATCATTAAGATTATATTTAGAATAAGAAACACTTCACTGTTGTTTATTGCTGGTAAATACTATTAAACTTAATACATTAAATAAATTCATAATATACTTACTTCACTATGTTTAGTTATTGCCTGGAACAGCATGGTGATGACATGCACTGCTAATCTCTCATTCCACCGACATAATGCATAAATTAGATTGCGAGTTTGATTGAGATTTATACTATCCTTGATTTGTTGATACAAGAATGGAAAACCCTGGACAATTAAAATAAATATATTATCTCACATAGAAAGTAAAGGATAGTTAGTATTGCAAATTTAATTTTGCTCACCTTTCCCCCAGCAATGGCAGTGAAATCTGCAGTAGCAAGTTTTAAAAGATGATCAGGGCCACGTGACCTTTCCACTAATGAAGCTACTAGTGTGATCATTTTCTCTAGTGAGGCAGGTTTGTATTTGTCAGTGGGCAAAGGTATCACATCTTCTTCTTCCTCTTCTTCACTTACAACTTCCACCTTTACCAGAGATCACAAGATAAACAAAAACAAGAAAAAAAAGTGTTCACAATATAAAAGCCTTTTTGGATTGCACTCTTTTCAAATATTTTAAAATTTTAAGTAATAGAATTGAAATTTAACATAGTTTCTAATAGATGACAAGTAAAATTCAGATTAACACTGGTGAACGAGTTTTAATATTTCAATATAACTACGCAATACTAATATTAAAGCATCACCACTACATTCTCAATAAATAAAACATATGCTTCATTTAACAATGTAACTTCATGTATTAGCTTTATATCAGTATGCCAGTAAGCACAATTTTACATACATTTTCCTCAAACACCACATACAATGTAACACTTCAACATGTTCTACTTAACATCAAGGTCTTCCACCCACATACCATGACAAAAAAAGCTATCATGCTTGGCAAAAATAAAACAAATATAATTACAAGACAACTATATTTCTATAGATACAAAATTATAAATTGAGAGCTATGCCTAAATTATGCATCAAAATATCATCTTAGAAACACTGCGCCTTAAACGTCACTGCCACAAAATTACTTTTAACAATTTTTCTTCATATACACTTACATAGTCTTGAGCTTTCTGGCCAAGATAGAAGTTCACCATAGTAGAGATTGCTTGTACTTGAATTAAAAATTGGCTTTCTTCTTCTCCCATTTTACTAAACTCATTAAGAAAGGCAAAGTACTCAGTAAGATGCTTCAGATGTGCCTTGGCACCATGTTCCATCTGTACAAGACATTAATATGTACTATCATTTATATGAATAAATATTGAAGTCATGCAATATATACAATATAAATATCTATCATGTAAAATAATTTGTTTGAGTAGTGAATACAATTTGATGCTTACAAGAGAAAGTAGCATTCGAATGAATCTGGTAACACAAGACTGGAAACCTATTGAGGCAGGGCATCTGTCTTCAGAACCTTCATCGCCATCTTTGCATTTCAAATACAAAGGAGCATGATTTTGTCTAAAACCAAAAATTAATTGAATAAGATACAATTAAGATAACCAGTTATTAATAACCTCCTTTTCCTAAAAACAATAAAACATATGTGCTGAATAGGGCCTGGATAATTATGTAATAACATTTTCCAAACGTAACTCTGTCATGTCGAATCAACAATATCTTTATGTTTCATAGTAGTGTACTTTTCTGTTAGATTAAAAAAAAACACATTTTAGTACATATTTTACCTCAAGTACATATATTTACATATTTTACCTCAAAGAACATTTTTTTACATATTACTGAATTTTTCCATTTTTTCTGCAATTTTTTATTTAATTTTTAATTTTTCCTGTATGTTTTTGATAACTAATCTCCCACACAAACATTTCAACTTTGTCAAGCATTGTTTTCTGCAGCCTCCTCTTTGAAATGCCGCTATTGCATTGTGTTGCAATGAGTCTGTCTGTAAATACCGACATTATTGCAAATAAAAGGGCAGATTGACAACGCATTCCCTGGTTCTGGTGTGTTGGTGTTCAGCATGAGTACCACAGAGAACACAAAGGAAATTAGGTTTGTGAAAATTATACATTTAGTAGGCAATATCACACACCAATTTTGCATCTTTCAGGGGTCTCCCTTGACCTTGATAACTTTCACCAGAAACTATTCGCCCAGCTCAGGAAGGGCCGTTGACATTTTCCTTGTATTTCAATGTATTGAATATATATAATTTAATATAAAATATGATAATTTTTATTGTGTATTTTATTTTCATAGTCAAAGATTTTCATTCTTTGAATTTGTTTCATGTAAATGTTGTGTATTATGTTTGATTAGTTATTGTAAGTGTTCTCAACTAAATATATATATATATTTTAACACTTATTTAGACATCTGTTTTCAGCACTGTATATAGTACTTGTAACAAATAACTAATCAAACATAATACACAAATTTACATTGGAAACAAAATTCAAAAGAATGAAAATCTTTGACTATGAAAATAAAATACACAATAAAAATTATCATATTTTATATTAAATTAAATTATATATATTCAATACATTGAAAATTAAACCAAATTCAATTCAGAAAAAGTTATTTCATAATAATTTGCATTTAAAGTTTAACAATTAATTATACTTTTATATATTATATTAACATATGTTAAGAACTTACCTAGAATTCAGAGAAATGTAGTTATTGTCTCGAAAAAAATTGTTCAACAGTCTACAAACACTTCACAGGAGTATTGAATCTACTGAACTCAAAAGGCGAGAAACAAATGATTGTGAATGCAATCCTCAAATAAGAATCTTTTCTAATAACTAGGGAAAGGATTTTAAGGTCCAGCACCTTTTCCAAACTATAGCTGTTTTCATACCGATCGTTTAATGTATTTGTGGGGATGAAATGAAGAGAAATGAACACAATTTGCTGCACCTTTTCATGAGATTATTACATTTCACCACCTTTTCCCTGTTTTTTATGATTCAGCATAAGAGACTTTTCTCCATTGTTTACTGCGTTTCTAAACAATTGGGCAGAAAATTGTATTTTTTATTTTCTTGAACAGCTTTTTTAAACCTCATTTAATAAGAATATTAAATAAATATTAAAATATATTTTACGTAAATCACCAGTAATGTATGTCCCATGACAATGGTTAATCTTCAACTGTAAACTCAAATTTAAATTTCAACAGCGTTGCTGCAACAATTTAACCCTTTCCCACTGGATTTAAAGTGCTGTCCAAACAAACAAATCAGGGTATTTAAATTGGCGGTGCAGAAATCCACTTGTCTATGACTTGAAGATAATGTTTACCTTTGTCATCGTGTCCTTGTCAATACTAAAAGAGAACTGGTAGAACTTGTGGATTTGGAGGGGAAAGGAGACGGGAATCAAGAGAAGTTTCCTATTAAAGAGCATGGAATTTCTGAGACGGCCAAGTGGTCATGCAGGTGCAGCTCAGTCAGTACTGGCAATTGTTTTCTGTCTACTACAGTGTTGGATAAAGTACTATCTTATGGATTCTATAAAGAAGTAAAATTCTGTGCAAAATGATAAGAGTATATTGTAGAAACCGAGTTCATGTAACTGGTTTAAACCTTAATACAGTTGTTTCAACAGCACCTTTTTGTATGTATTTTCAGCATCTTTCCCCATTTTACAACCGTAATGTGCAATTTAAAATTCTTTCTCTACTAATAACATTAACACATGTTTCACATTATCGAAGTAACACGAATATAACCGAACACCAAGATATCAATAGGTCTGTTTATTTGTCTATTCCAATCTACACCAATCTACACTTTATTTATGCAAGAATAAACAAGATCTTAGTAGCTTAAGGCACGTCAATATTTGCCATAGGAATAAGTGAACTTATGAATTATACTTTGGTACAAATCTAGTATATACACACAAATAGACCCAATGGGTGTTGATCTTATCCAAAACATTTTTATGTTTATTAGTCATATGCGTAGAATTTCTCCTTATATTCGGTGCAGTGTTTTAGTGTTCGACTGTTTTTAGAATAGTGTTTTTTGTTTGCAAGTTCGTCTTTTGATCGCACTACTTTTTTTTTTCTATCTTTTTTGAAAGAGAGCACATTTCATTTCCTTTATCAGCATAATTTGAGAAACTCAGCAGACACTCGATCTCAAAGTATTATACATGCAAGTTCTCTAGAGCCCTGGAATACCTACACCCACTTCTTTACCAACATTAACTGAAATAAGAATAAATTATACCAATGAGTGCTGTAGACAAAATATGATAACCAGAAATGTTAGCTCACGTATAATAGAAGCTATTTTGCAAGAAAAGAGAACTACAAATTTGATATAAAATTTGTAGTCGGAGAATATGTTTCGCAGTCAAAAAGAAATCCAATTGTGGCCATGTCAGTGATTAACAATGCATTTCAATAATACAATTTGTTCAAAGAATTAGCCCCCCCACCGGGATCCTGATCCAACCCGATACCGGTTGGGGTGACCAATTCTTTGAACAAATTTAAAAGTTGGAATGTCAATTCACCTCACCTCACAATTGTACAATAATTCAACACAATTGCATCAAATTGGAGGTAGAGGTTTTGGCCATATGAACAGAAAAGACATTCAAGATCCGTGCAACTCTCTTTATAATGACTCCACTGAAGAGGAGCATCGGGAAATCATCAGCGAAGAAACCCACCTGGAACATAATGAATTAACAGAAACGACACTCCAACCTGGAGCTACTTCAATCTCATAACTGATAATGGCATTCTTAAACTTCAACTTTAAGGTCTCTGGTGCAAAAGGTATTCGAAAATGATTAGAACGTTGAAATAACTTTGAAATTTAAGAGAGAAATAGAAGCAGCACCTCTTGCATATTTGGATATTAGAATGAACAGAGCAATGAAACAAAAAAGTAACCAAATCCTATATCCTTTCACTTTCAACTTTCTAGTTACCACAGTATATTTATACAGTAGGCAGCTCCTGGTGGAGAAAGTTCTGGTAAGAGTAGCACAAGGCCCATATGTTCTGACAACTAACACGAGTTACTTACATCAAAAGCATTTTAGGAGAATAAAATGAAGTTTGTTTCTTCCTTTTTATTAATTATTTTAATATTAATATCTATTAATTATTATATATAATAATATTAAATATTATTATTATTATGATCATCATCATCATCATCATCATCATCATCATTTGCGTAGAGGTCATTTCTGACCCCGCTACACATTCTCTTCCGAGCCAAGTCATATTCTATCCTGGAGAGAGATTAACATGTCATTATGGGAATCGGCTTTTCAGCTGTATCCCTTGAAAAAAAATGCTACCACTTGTTGCAGCATGAAAGAAGTGGAGATCTATGTGGCAAGAGAGACTAAGTGGTCTATCCGACCCTGAAACCACATTGAAAAGGTGTCAATTGATCCCTTTGTTTAAGGAGCCAGACCAGATGTGTTTACCACTCGCTCTAAAAGTTTGCACACACAGCTTATGAGCGAGATTAAGTAGTAACTTGAGGGCATTGCTGTCCTTTCCTTCTTTAGGGATTGGAATAACAATAGCTTCACGCCAAATCCTTGTTATGGCATGTTCAACCCAAATCTGGTTGAAAATGTTGAGGAGAAAAGAACAACCATTTTCCAGAATGTGTTTCAGCATTTGATTAAGTATCTGGTCTGGTCCTGGAGCAGACTCTTTTGCACAAGCGAGGACAGAGGAAAATTCATCCACGGAGAAAGGAACATTGCAATCTCCCTCCACTCAACTCAAGAAAATGAATCTGCAATTCTCCATTCTTCTTTTGGTTCAGAAAGCCAGAAGAGAAGTGTACAGAGCTGGAGATATGCTCGTAGTTAGAGGCCAATTCTTCAACTGTCTTCTGGTAAAGTGAGATTTCCATTTACCAGAAGCCCTGAGACAGACGGAGAAGGAAGTCTTCCACAGATCTGTCGAAGCTTTCATCACATTTCTTTACTACAGCAAGTGTGATGAAATATAGGTTTTTCAGAACGCGACCTTAGTTTCCCAAATGTCGAATCTAGCTCTGGAATCTTTTTTAATTTGTCAGATTATCCAGGATTGGGAATCTACTCAGTTTTGTCGACGTCCGATTCCGATCACGCACCGCGATGTCACAGTCGGCATTTCACCATGGCACGGGAGGATGTCGTGGGCGAACACTTCGGGATAGTAGCTGAGGCCGCCTTAAGAACGAAATCAGTAAAACGGGCAACCATTCCTCGGTATCGTTTAAACAGTTTTCCGATATCAGTATTTCTGTCGCGAATGTTTTCAACTCACTCGGCGCTCGGTGATTTAATGCTGCGCCACAGAGGAGGCGCATGTAAGGAGGAGCCGACGTTTCGTTCTTTCCAGGGATAAACGCAAACGAGATCCGTCATGAAAAGAGCAAAAGAAAGCGAAGCTCTCTGGAAGTCGTGCTTGTGCAAGTGGGCACTAATGTATTGAAGAGGCAACCGATATTCGACACAGTAATCCAATGCTTAGTTAGGCCGTGCGCTAAAAAGAAATTCAAACACATGCGAATAATTTTATACGCGGTGATGCAACGCACAGTACATGGCAATTAAAATCGAGAGTTACGGTAGACATGCGGAAAGATCGATAGATTTTTCGTAAACCCAAACCTCTGGCTGAGGCAGGAGAATGTATGGGATGGTATTTATTTAAATTCCGCAGTGCATGGACGTGGAGTCGCTTGCATGACGAGGTTATCCAGCCGTGTTTGCGAGGCAAGAGACTGCACCCAGGAAGGCTGCGGCATTGGTGCTGGCGAAGCCGCGCTTTGGGGAGACCGGGGCGACGGCAAGGATTGCGACGGCGGTGGCATCGCGGGACGCACCATCTCAAGTACAAGTGAAGAAACAATTCATAAGGTTATTGTAGATGATGTAGTGTAATCAATAAAAAATAAAGTTTTGGAATCAAGTTGATGCCTGCGATCCCGACATAGTCATAGGAACTGACTCGTGGCCAACTGAGGAAATCCGACTCTATGAAATTTTTCATTCTCATAGTACATTTGTTATTTCATGTAATCTTGATTCAAAATTTTGTTCCCATTTTCACGTTTTATATTCCAATTTTCCTCATTTGCTCAAATTCTAATTTTATTCGTAATATTCCGTAATAGATTATATTTTATTTATAATTTGGATGTATTGTTATAATTTTTTGTAGCACTGAAGATGGCCGTAATACAACAGAAAAGACTATCTGAGAAAATAAAAACGTACAGCAAAACAACGCCTCCAATCTATTATTATAAAGCAGATGTAAATTCTACACCATTTCCTATCATTATTCTTTTAAAAAATGCTTCCCACTACACTCAGATTAGAGTCACATTTTCTATTAGTTTCATTTGGACCTTCTGCAGCTGTTCCATACAATTCTATTTATCCCAAAACAGGTCCCTAACTGCTCTTGGTTTTGCTCTTTCTGAGGTACTGCCAGGCCTCATTATTATTATTATTATTATTATTATTATTATTATTATTATTATTATTATTATTATTATTATTTGTGCGCTTTGGAAATGTTCGATAAATTCATGACTTGCAAAGCAAGACGGGGATTTATATGAGAATTTCTAAAGCACAAATGGTATTTAATATTCCACAAGTAAAATTGTGTCCAACAGAGTTCTAAAATGCATCAAATATTGAAATTAACTGAATGTGTTTGTTAAAATCAGAAATTATGTTATAGTACACTATTTATTGGTCATCTACATAGCAATCGATGTATATCGCCTCCTAAGATAGATGAGTCACAGTTCATGATTGGCCAGTAGGTAGAAACAGTAAGAAAAATCAGATAGAAAAAGCGATGAACTTTTTGAGATACACCCCCTAGAATGGGGCATTTTGTATGAATAGTTAAACACTTCTGGTTATAATTTCACGAGTGGAATAGTCATAATAATTTATTAGACAGGAAGAGGTATTCCATCTATTCCCGCCCTGTCACAGGATCTACTTGTGTCCATTCCATTGTATGCCAGCTCCGTCTTTCTGCCGTATGCTAGCCTGATCTTTCTCTGCCTTGCTCCCATGTGAAAATATCCTCTCTTCCTCGCTCACTTTCTCACTACAAATGGTTTTTTTTAAATTGGGTTTCCCACCTCCAAATTTCACTCACTATTTTTTTCATCTATAAAGAAAAGTTTGAAATTGATTATTGAACTCTACACTGAGTCAATGAAAATATAAATAAAGTGCTATTAATTGAATTTGAGATAGCGTTTTAGTATCCTTGATAAATTGTAACTGATGCAAAGGTGCCATTAACCACTTAGACAATCATAATATCTCCAAATATCCAAGATCACACTGTGGATCCTGGCTTCTCCGAAGTGCTTCTGTTTTCTAAAAGCTCTTTTGCTCTATTTTCAACCTTGAAAAACTGTATTGACACACATTCAATTCCTTCCATTTCTCACTATTCTTTTACTTCAATAATGCTTCTTGTTGAACTTTCATCAATTTAAATAATCTTTCTTTTATGAGACGAAGATACGCTTTCTCCACTATAATAAAACACTTCCCTACAAAAATGCGTCCATCTGTCACAGTGTTTAACATTTTAATCATTAATAATAAGTTTCACTTTCACTCACTCCGAACCATCCCAACCCACCAACTAAGTCCCACCCATTCCACTCGCAAATACGTAATTATCAATATACAACAACTTAACCAATAAATATTTCATGTAGAATAGAGTGTGCATTCATACCTTTTACAATATCAACATCCATCAGCAAAATGTTGTTTTCGAAACATTTCATACATGAATAAGCATACTTCTCTTGTACACTTAATATATTCACGTCTAAATGCAATTAAAATCCATATCCATGTTACTTTTATAAATAGAGCGAAGAATAATAGTAAGAATTATTCTTTAATATAAACATTTCCCATTAAACAACTGATGAATAATCCTCAAAATAATCCTCACAAAGTCCTCAGCTATTCTACAGGTATATGCAATTTTGTGAATTGATGAACTCAATCGTAGACCTCAGTCATCATCCTTTGGTGATGCGCAGCCAAACTGAGGCACATCGATGCACTCTTGAATCTGTGATGCAATGCTAGGCGAAAAAAGTCCATAAAAGTAATTATTTTGTGAATATATTAAGGTTTATGGTTGTAAATAATAGCCTATCGTACTCCTGACCTTGAAAGGAAGCTAGCAGTTAAGTTTCATTGCTATTTGTTCAGCACATTAAGAGATTATCACACAGTGACGCAACACCCTTGTGTCTTTATATATTAGTACAGATCATGATCATCATCATCATCATTATTATTATTATTATTTGCAGGACATTATACTGTTTATGCAATTCACTGCCATGAGGTTATACTCAATTCCTGTTTAAATACATTTATCTTTATTTTTACATTTGCAATTACATGCATTTAGTGTAATGAACAATGTATACATTTTATGGCTTGTATAAAAGCATCATCTTCCTTTAATTTATGTGTAGAGCGCATACTTACAGATTAATTTACAATAAAATAAAAATAAAACACAATAACTTACACTTTTACAAATAATGTGGTCAAGTGATTTTGATACTGCGTACTTTGGGGTCAGTGAACATAATACTAAGGATTTGGAACCCCCTTCAGGCTTGTATGTTTACAGTTAGGTTTGTGGCTTGGGAAGCATTCACAATCTCCTGTGTATCACACCAACACCATAATCTTGGCTTGACCTAACTGTGCGAGATGCGTCATCAATTTCATTGTGTACATAACTGAGGAAGTGGACCCCTATGCCAAGTACATTAGCACAAGCACCATTAAGAGTCTCATGGGCCACTACTCACAAATATGAATGGTTCAGGACTGAAAAAAAAGCTACCTTGGCATAATGCTCTGGGAGTGCGAGGGAACACTTCATTGAGAATTGCCACTGAGAGAGCAATAGTTACTGCAGGAGGTACTGGTAGAACCCTTAGTAGCAGTTAGTTGGTAGCTGGGAATGGAGTGGGTCAAAACCTAAAAGATAGTCCTAACTTGGAGGTGTAACTTACAAGTATGAGAAAATCCATAACACAAGTTTAAAATTACCCAGATTTCACTCCAAATCCACATAAAAACTGCTCATATTTTCACAAATACTGTTCACACATTTAAAAAACTAAGGAAGGTAAGATCATGTAAGGTAATATAAGGTAAAGAACTCCAAAATTTATAAGCTCAGTTTGAAATTTGAGGGGACCCAACATCAGCCACATCGACTGGAGAATGGCATTAGTGCTTTGTTATTGGTGTTGTACATGGAAGAAAAGAAGTTTTGAAAAAAAAAAGAAAAAGTTAAAAAGAAAGGAGTGGCTCAGGAACCCTCAAAGCGCGTATATTTGCAAAAATCTAATCACTTGATTTCTCTTTATTGTGTACATCAGAAAGTGAAAAAGAAAGAAAAAGACAAGTTTGAGTACACGACATGGAAATCAGGATGTAGTAAGGCCAAAGAGCAGCAGAAATCACCAAATATGTATGATATATAAGCATGCAATATATTATCTCACCGTAGTCGTTGGATAACATGAATGCAAAGTCGTTGGAACATCTGGCGCACCATTTGGTTGGGGCACTTAATAAGAATTTGCACTGGCCACCAATCATTGTTAGCCATATGATCCAGAAACCATTCGCAAGCTGCTTGGGATGCATTAAACTGCTTAGTCAACAACTCTACCCACTGCACCATTGTTGGCTAAAACAGGACAAAACAATGTCACACACACAATGTAAACCAGGTTAAAAAAGGTTGAGAAAAGCAAATTATGAAACTATATGCACATTAAGTACAATAATTTAATGTATAATAACAATTAACCAAACCTTTTCTTTGGCGTGAATGAAAGTCTCGATAAAAAATGATGTGGACAGTTGAGCAGCCATTTCTGTGACATCAGGCTGCTTGCTAAGTAGCGTCTGCGGGATGTAGCCACAAACTTGCCACATGAAACTGCAGAACCCACATTAGAAAACTTTGTTTATGAGACAATTATTGTAATGTGAAGAAAACTATTACTCACTTAAAATATGTGTGCTCAAATATATTTTTGTCTTTAAGAAAGTGCATATTGTCTTGCCATATCCAGTCTTCTAATTCTTTACTGAGCTCCACAGTACAAGCCTTTGTGTTTGTTTCAACATCACTGGAATTATCTCGACCTACACCTCTTTGCTCTCTCTCCTGACTACACCATTCATAAAACAGCATATATGCACTATTTGTCTTTTCAAAACTGAAGTCCATAAACTTATCAGTGGCTGAATCATATGTTTTGCTCTGTAGAAAGATTAAAAAAGATTTTGATTTGTAAATTAGTTTTAATTTAAGAAAAGTAAAATATAGGATTTAATTTAATTTCTAAAGTATGGATTAAGCTATTAAAATTATGTTAAAAATATTCCCAAAACTTAATGTTTGGCCACAATTGTTTTAGTGGTAGAAAATACTTTAATGAGTTGTGTCATAGCTAGGGGATCACAATTGTCCATGACTTGCTGCATAGGGTGCTCTGTTATATACCTAGATATAATAAAGGAAACCATTGTTTAAGACAGAATACCTATGAACTTATTTCCAACACACTAATGGTAAGCAAGCACACTTCTGGCACCTGGCCTGAGGGGGAGGGGAGAGGGATGGGAAGGGGATTGGATGGGAGGGGAGGGGAAATAGTGAAGTGGAGGGAAGAGAAGTGAATTGGAGGGGAATGGAGTGGAGGGAAGTGGAGTGGGGTAGAGTGGAGTGGAGTGGAGTAGAGTGGAGTGGAGTGGAGTGGAGGGAAGTAAAATAAAGTGAAGGAAAGGAAAGGGAAGGGGACGGGAGGGGAGAGGAGGGAAGTTACTATTTTCATGAACCAACATTACTGTGACCTAACTGTTCATCTGATAATAATACAAGCACAAGTATCAGGTCTGTTTCAATGGAAACGTCCTAGACATTTGTTTGTTCATGAAATGTACAAGTGTGCATCCCATCTGGACTTCAGAATACATACATTCTTATTCAGAATCAACATAATTTTGTAGATTTCATCCTCTCCTAAGTTGTATAAATCTTCAAAAATTACAAAATTTGTGAATTCATCACAATAAAAACAAAATTTAAAATTTCTGAGATAACACAAAGAGAACACACCTAAAGCACGTCATTTTTTTAAATTCAAGATTGCTCGGGTTTTGCTTCAACAAAAATTTTACTTATTAAAAAACTTTAGAGCAATGAAAAATTTAAAGATCAATACATACAGAGATAGAACATTGACATGCAATAAGCATTTTGCTTTTCACTCAATTTAACTTGCCTTTTCACCTTTTTAGTGCATTAGATAATACTTTGTTTATGTTAGCACATTAATAAATATTTTCATTTGCAAGGGTAAAATATCAACTTACTAGCAAATACCTACTTGAAAATTGCCCAACTCAACTCTGATGCATCAGCCAACTTCTACGAATTTACAGTCAACTAGATATAATAAAATAGATATGAGTTGGTGGAAACTGTTATGAGTTAAGACAGTCTGCAGAATTACATAAAAATGAAAAATTGATTTTACTATCAAATAAAAATCAAATAGGCATGAATATAACTCTAAATTTATCCATAAAACAATACGATTTCAATTAGAGTAGAAGACATATTCATTAGCAACAGTATTAGCATGTATGATATGAAGTGGACCTAATATTCAACAAGGTCTAATTAATTAATTGATGATGAACATATGAGCGAAACAGATTATCAGCCAAATTTAGTCTGCTTGGTAAGAAGGATAGTTTAAATTTTTTTAGAAGGTATAGTAGAAATCAAAAGTAATCTCAATATTTTTCTTTTTCTTCTTCTTCTTTTTTTTTTTCCTTTTCCTCCTCCTCTTCTTCTTGTTCTTCCTCTTCCTCTTCAAAACAGCCAATCTGTTGAGTGTGCGATCACTTGACAATACTCTCCAAATGTGGTTTTGTGTGAAGGAGAATGTATCTATAATTTTAGACAATTCCAGTAATGTATTATATGATTGATGTATACCTATTGTACAATGTACTATTAACATATTTTGCCTGAAGATGATGGAGTTAAGAAGACTCCGAAACGTTGTGAAAAAAAGTATGATTTATATGATGACAAACTTAATGTGTAACTGTTAGCATTTTTCATGAATATAGGTCCTATGAGTCTATAGAAAATTGAAGCATTACAAGAAATTGAATACAAACAAAAAGACAACTTCCTGTATTTCATTTTATCATTATGTGCATATTTTTCAGCATCATTGTTTGTCCTCTGTACAAAATTCTGACAGCCAACAGTAAATTATGTCACTGACATTTCAGCACTCCAGCACAATAATCAGGGACTTGTACTTCCTGTAGCAATGTTAGAGGATAAAAGTGCCATTGAAAAGATGAAAAATGGTTAGGCCTCGGGACCAGACAACATCCCTATCAAGGCATAGGAGAATTTGGGTAAAGATGGGGTGAAGTGGTTAACCTTTTTACAGAAAATATGTCGGGAGAATAGACGAGAAGTTATGTAGTCCCTGTGTTTAAAAACGAAGATGAGCACGAATGTGTCAATTACAGGGGAATAAAACTTATTAACCACATAATGAAGCTCTGGGAGAGAGCGATAGAATCAAGATTAAGAGAGGAAATGGAAGTAACAGAGAAGTAGTTTCGTTTTTATGTCTGGACAGTCAACAACACATGCAATATTTGCTCCTAGAACGATGATGGAAAAATCCAGGGAGTTTACAAAAAAAGACCTCCACATGATGTTTATTGACCTAGAAAAGACATACGACGAAGTGTCATGTGATCTTCATTGATGGACACAGAGGAAAAAGAATATCCAAAAAACAGTTGTCAGGCTAATTTTAGAAGAGTATGATTTATGTTTGACATCCGTGAAGTGGGGGTATGGAACAACCAAAGAGTTCACAGTCAAAGTGGGACTGCATCAAGGATTTAGTCTTAGTCCATACCTTTTTGCCCTAGATATTAGATTTATTAATAATTCTGCAATTAAGTGTGAGAACTTGGTGGCAGAATACACTAACTTAACATTACAGGTACCTAACAACTATACAAAATTTACCAAATCACGTGAACATTTCACCGTGCAATCTTTCATAAAACCCCACTTCACCACACTTCACTTCACCGCACTGTGATACAGCAAGCTGTAATGTCTTTCTTACTCACTCGTTTCTCTCAGTTTCATAACGTCACTGCAATTCATGCCACTGCACTGCACATAATAATAATAATAATAATAATA
>BOPP01000120.1:3093498-3109852 GCA_017312745.1 Gryllus bimaculatus | reverse complement strand
ACAACAACAATAATACCTTAATTACAAAGAAGACATAGTTTAATTACACTGAATTTATTAAATATATTTATAAATACATATCTACATTCAAGAAACTAATTTATTTTAATTTGCTCAGGCTTTGAGGAAAGGATCGAAGATTGTCACAGGCAAAACCATTCCAGTCCCTAATAGTGTGATTTGTGAATGAATATTTCCCAATGTCCGTTTTCTGAATTCTTATCTGAATTTTGTGCATGTGATCCGCTCTGCCGAAATATGTAGTTTCCTGACTCCCATACCCCTTTATTCTTGGTACCCCTGAAAGTAAATTTTGATGCTCTACGCTGGACCTTTTATAGATTTCTTTTAGATAAATGTATTGGTTTAGTTAAATACACAAATGTTTGTGATAGAGAAAAACTATTCTAATTTCAGACAAATTATTAGCGCACAGGAATTCATTAATTATTCTAGCTACATGTGGAATTGCAGAAAAATACATAAAAAGACTTTTGCCATTGAATTCTTTAAGTATCTTATCAAATTTCACATTATCAGGGTTCTCATAGGTTTTAAAATAATTTCTCAATGAAACTCAATTTATTTTACCCTACAATAATTTATACATGAAAATTACTTAATTAGCTTTGTCTATAGACTTCAAAGAAGGTACTTTCAGTAAATTAGAAATATCTGAATAGTCATTTGAGTATCTCAGATTAATTTGTTTTAGAAGCTGCTTACACAAAAAAGATATGATGAATGTGTTCAAGTTTTTTTTATTATTTAAACTAGTATAAGGTGACCAAACTACGTAGGAAAATATCAATTTGTGTTTTGACAAAAAAATTATAAAGCAAACAAATAGTTTTAATAAGTTTAAATTTGGAAGTGTATCTCCTCATAAAACCAAATATCTTCAAAGAGTTATTTACAACATAGTTTACATGATAACCATAAGTTAGTTAATTGCAATAATGACCTTTGTTAACAAGATTTACCCTTCAATATCAGTACATGAGACAAATTCGAAAAGAAATTGTGATGTATATGGCAATAATTAAATAATAATAGTAAAAAATTATTATCTCAAATGGGATTTAAACATTATCACTGAATACTGTTTCACCGCCAGCTCCAGACCATTTTTCAATTTATTTAGTCATCAGAAAAATGTCAACGGCTAAAGGATGAATATTTGCACTCGTTTGATTGATGTTGAAGTTGTCCTTTTCTCCCATGCTAGTTCTACAGCGCTTTAACAGCAAATCGAGAATGGTTCCTCGAGTGAAGTTTAGGCATTTAGACGCATTCAAAAGCATGTTGTTACAATGAAAACAATTCAGGTTACACAGTAAAAGATAGGCATCCTCATTCTTACACACCTGCCTAAAAATCTTTGCATCATATGCATAAAGTGGAATATTACAACACTCCAAAAGCCTATCGTACATCGTTAATAAAGTATTAATGAGAAGTGAACCAAGATAATACCCCTGCAGAACTCCAGATGGTATTTCAAATTGAAGATGAATGGCTACGAATCTGTACATACTACTTCCAGTGCTTTTGGTAGATCTCAAGCAACTGAAGTAAAGAACCACGAAAACCAATCAAAAGAGAGTTACTCACAAGTAAAACACTGTTCACGTGATTGAAGGCTTTTAGCAGCAGTCCTTGAAGATGTCAAATTGTCCACCTGCTGCTACATATCAATCACATGTCTATTAAAAACTACAGTTAGTTGAAGTAAATCTTCTCTTGATAAAACCATGTTGAGACCGACCTATCAAACTGCTAAGCAATGCTGAAATAACCATTGTAAGCATGTTTTCAAACAGCTTGAAGATACCACTCAGTATTGTTATTGGTCTATTCTCTACAATCTCGAATTTGCTACCACTTTTATGAACAGGGAGTATTTTGCCAATTTTCCAACTCTCAGGAATAAAGGAAATGATAAGGCATATTTACACATTTTACAAAGAAGTTAGGCAGGACCTTTATTTGTGTCAAGCCTTGTTAACTTCTCAAATATTTCCCCAAGTAATAAAGTTCATAGACAGATGGCTACCAAGTGCTCATTGATTATCAAAATACAAAAAAAAATTCCATTACTGCCGATAAAGTTAGATAAATTGGAATATTCTGAGAAAGAATCACTCAATGCTTAATCACTCTGGGTGTTCATATCCTTGTAATGCAATTGAGAAGAAAATGAATTGTTGTTGTTAAGGTTTTTCATGTTTTCAGAAGATCCTTGTGTCATGAGGTATGTAACCTATAATTGCATTAATGTGTGTCCCAACAATGAGCCTGTAAAAATTTACTTAATGATTTGAAGAGTGTGAAGGCGCTGTAGTTCTGTTGAGACTATGGAAACTCTGCATGTGAAAACTTCTTGAACTTGATCGTACTGATAAGTTCCTCAGAGAACCACGAAGAGTAGCTCTCACGATAACATCTATCCTATTGGTCCACAATGGAATAAACCATCTCAGAGAACATCAATTTTTACATCATCATTTAATAAAACAAAATACTAAATTAAAAATAGAGCCACTACTATTCAAGCTGGTAGAAATTCAACAAAGACAAAGTGTTAATGAGATCTCTTGCTTATGTTGGCATTGATGCCACGGAGTCAATCAAATTACAGTTCCATGATGCACCAGTAATTATAGTCCCTCATAATAATTAAGTCAGCAGTCTGATGAAGATCAGCAATACGAGCCACCTCGATGGCATGGCAATCATACATATCAGCAGAAGAAAGAGGCAGTATGTAGACAGCACCAACCACAATGTTCAAAGAGTCCAATTGTACAAACATTGCTCCACACTATTGACAGTCGTTGATAGATGAACTCTGAATTTCAATATGGACCGCAACCAGCAATGGACTGGTAAGAGGTTTTCAATTAGTATGTGCAATGTCTCATCGGAAAAATTCACGTTCAACCAAGTTTCTGTAAAAACAATTACATCATAAATAGCAGCGCTTGCCAAAACACTGTCCCTCATTTGCAAAAGTTTGGTGCGTAATCCTCGCATATTTTTGTAAACCAGTGAAATCCCTATATTATGTCACTCTAAGGACTAGTAAAAAATCGTGTAAAAATTATTTTTTTGCAGAGATTTTGTTTCTGAACACATTGTAATTCTAAAAATTCTAAATAATGTATTAAAACTTCAATTCAAAAGAAATGCCCCCTAGAAAAATTAATATATTTTAAACTGCACACAATCACTTCTTTGCCCAGTCAAAAATGACATTCACTTTTTGTTTTCGAGCTCTTCTACAATGTAGAGGTTGTTTTCTATGACATTGCATGAAACCAACACACTTTCTTCTACATTAAATTGCTGAAAATATTTTTGAACAGTGTCAAGACTTCTAAGAGCTTGTTTGAAGGTAACTTTTTACTCATCTTCCTCTTACTAAGCAACTTCAGACATTTCCTTCCTTTTAACAGTAGATACATGATCTTCTAGTATCTGGTCAACAGACTGAACCTCACAAGTTGTTAAATCATTATCCACATTATCTTGGAAGTCACACTTGTATCACACAGTCTCACTTGTATTCAATGAGAGCCAGTCTTGCTCTTTATATGCTGTTAAATTTGGAAGAACTTCAATGTTTTCCTTTTCACCTTCAATTCGAAACCCACATTTTTTTAAACAATTCTGTATTGTTTCAGGAGATATTTGTCTCACGTTTCAGTGATAAAGCAATGCTTGAATGATGTTTAATTTCATTAATGAAGCATCGTCAAGCATCTCTCCATCTATTATTGCTATATCTTTTCTTATTAACTGTTTCTTATAATGACCCTTGAATGAATGGATGATGCCCATGTCTGGTGACAGAAGTTGACTAGAACAGTTTGGTAGAAAAATATAACAAAGTTTGCAGCCAACTGGTTCCTTTTGAATGAGCAGCATACTGATCAATGAAGAGGACAATTTTGAGATTCTCGGCTACATCTGCGTATCTACTTGTAAGAGAAAGTCTTCAAACTTTCTTCCAGTCATCCAGGCTTGTTGGTTTGCCTTGTATTTTGTTAAAATGATTTTAATGTTTTGAAAACATTGAGGATTCTGAAACTTGCCAATATCTAAAGGAAGCAACAGTTTACATCCATCGGCATTACATGCCAGCAGCACCGTAATTCTTTGTTTCGATTTAGTGCCTCTATGGCATGGGTCCCTTTTAAAAGCCAATATTGTTTGGGGTTGGAGATTGAAGAACATACCAGTTTTGTCTGCGTTGAAAATACTCTTTATTTCATAGCCCTCAGTCAGCTGATGAATCCTCTGTTTCCAGCCTGAATTGGTGGCTGTATTCACGCTTGCACATTCTCCACAGACATTTTGGTAAATTAGATTCTGATGCCTTTTGAAGCAGTCCAGCCAGCCATTGAACGCCTTTTCTTTTAGATGCAATCCTTCGATGGCTACATTAGATGCTCTCGCTTGCCTCAACCAACTCACAAGGGCAGTTTCCCATTCTTCCGTCAGAGATATTATCAGTGATTTTCACGACTTCAAAAGCAATGGTCTCCATTCCACTTAACATTTTTGAAGTTGCTCATGTTGTTTCACTATTGAATTCAAAGTGGTCACACACAAACCTATTTTGGCAATGAAGTCTACTCGCTTCCCAAAGTGAGAATGAACTTCTAAAATACAAATTTTTGAATAGCAAAACACACAACATTTATATGTATCCCTGCTATCTTTCTCAACACTAATACTGTTATTGTCGCCTTATCTTTCAGAAGGTTCATTTCAATTAAGTCCTGCCATGCAAAAATCCTAGTATCGGGGTTTACTACACAACAGGACTTCACAAGTCAGAAGCAAAATTGAGGAAAATGTAAAATCTCAAAAACATAAAATCAAGGAAAATTATACATTACATATATGAATGTTTTGCCAGGACTACTCAGTTATGATGTAAATTCTAGCAAAGCGTAAAATTGGGGATCATTAAATCTAAGTTTCACTGTAGATGTTAACATCCCTACGATTACCAGTATATCCCTAAATTTTGTTTTTCTGTAAAACTGTTTTGGGCACTCCACCAAAGAATTTTAGAGCTTTATACCATTCGTCTGACAGTTTCTCATGTCTTCGATCTGTGAGTTTGTTGCTTCTTGGTAGATCATTGTGTATCTTATTTTCCACGTTACTCACTCTAGATTTATTTCTGAAACCTACATAACAACAAATAAAGCTGCATCTTCATTTCCAAAAGGTGACCTTTAAGGGCATTATGAGCCCTTCACATCCTTATCATAAAACGTATAGCAGCCACAGCCTTGGGGAAATCGGGGAACACAAAAACAACCACGGACCCAAATAAGATCTTTGTGGTACACTTGATGTCACAGTACCATCAAATAGTACAACTATGTGCCACAGAGTAAACTCACAGATCAAATATGTTTAAAAGACAACGAATTTCCTCCTTCCGTTTCTATTAGAAACTTAATGGATTGAAGCAGATTCCTGTAATATAGGAACATTATATTATAGAATAATAGGAGCTGAGCAAGAACAACATTATTTTTTAAACATGCTTGGCTTATAGTTGAATACCCTAGTATATAGTTGTATCATTTGATGGTATTATTTTTAATTTGGACACTTTACACCTCACAATCTGCTTACGATCATTCAAATAACTTACTATCCATTTATAAAGCATTGGATGAAAGTTTAATAATTTTAATTTGCTCACAAGTATATCAATATCAATCCTGTCGAATACTTTTGAAAAATCTGTGTATATAACATCAACCTGTACATCATGATCAAGAGCATTTATCACATCATTCATATATATCATGAGATTTGTAAGAGAACTTCTACCAGATATGAAGCCATGATGTTGCTAAAAAATATTGTTTTCAAAAAGAGGTTTAATTTGAACCTGTATCAAGCTTTAAAAACTCTGTTGATAATAAGTTTATAGGCCTATAATTTTTACTATATTTCTATCTCCTTTTTTATACAGATGTTATAAAGCACTTTTTCAACAAAATGTATCTAATGTTTGAGATACATTAAAGAAAGAGAAGCAGCAAAAGCACGAGCAAGCACAATCATTCAAAATCCTGCTATCCCATTCTATGAGTATTTCAGTTTGAATAATTTATTCAAAACAGAAGATGAAGTACTACCCAATTCAAAATCAAAAGTATTATCAGAAACATTTGTGGAACAGATAGAGGGGTAATTAGTAGTTTTGCATTTTGATTTTGTATAACCAGATTGAAAATGTATACCTAATAAATTTACATTATCATTACCATTATTTTCCTTAATACCATCAAAGGTCACTGAATTAGGTAATCCATGACACTTTATTTTGCTATCAGTAAAATTCAAAAATGATTTTACATTATATTCAATAGATTTCTCAACAGATTCAATAAATTTCCGAGCAAAAATGTGGCAGCTTTTATTGCTTTCAGCTCCAATTTTAGAAATTTCGATTTTATCTAATAGGTTTGTTTGCAAATACTTAAAATCCACCTTTTTTTCATTATAAGTTCTTTTTGGAATTATTTAAGCAATTATTATCATTATTTTTATTAATACTCTTTTTCAGAATCAATTTGCCAAAAAATTATCAATACGAGAATAAAAGTAATCACAAGCATCATTCAGATGCATTGATCGCATACATCCCAACCAATGCAATTTAGATAAGCAACCATAGAACGAATATTTACTTTCCGACAATCATAAACAGGCTGAGAACCAATAGAACAATCACCGCTTCATTTATAATATTTCATTTTAATCGAAAGAACCCGATATCTATCATGATTTACTACAGAATCAAAATTTTCAATAATCTGAGAAGGAATATCAGAAGCAAAATAAAGTTAGAATAAGAGCATTATAATATACTATTTTATTTACCTGATAAAAGCTGTGAAGGCTAGAATAATTAGACAATAAATAAAATAATATAAATATTAGCACTTGAACAACCAATCTCACGAAAAACAGAGAAACTTATTATTTCATTAAACTAACTTACTCATGGCAAATTATAATAACCAACTATAAAAAAAAAGGATATAGGCGTTGTGGTGATTTATCGTTGGCATTTTTCATGAAATAATTATAAACGTTGTCATTGCCAACAATAGTTGCCAACTATTGTTGGCAATGACGTTTATAATTATTTTATAAAAAAGGAAATAAAATTATGTGATAAGACCATCCATTTCTTTACAGTATTCACTATAGACATCAACTGACAAAGCACGAGGAATATAAGCAGCTCCCAACATATAATCACAATTACTCAAAGTTAGTGTAACGATTACAGTGCTAAAAAATTTGCTGACAGATTTCAGCAAAGAACATTTGAAATTTTCTATGTGGATTGCTATAAATACATCTCTCCTACCCTTGCTTCTTCTGTGATAACTCACAATCTCTGTCCTGTCTAAAGTTGTTATAAGAAGATAAACAAAGCTCACTATCATGGATATCATGTAGAGAAGATTCAGATGATTAATACATCTGCCCTTAATGATTGTAGAGAGACATCTTTCATATCATCCAACTTAGTTCCCAAACCAACTACATTTTGATAAATGTACAAAAACTCATTTAGTTTTTTGAAACATAGTTGGTATCTTTAGTAGGCCCAGACTTTTCAACCAACACAGATACGCCATGAACAGATTTTATGTGCATTGAATTAATATTTTCCGGTTTAGCTTACTCATTTTTATTTTGTTAAAACTTTTTCATTTCAAGTTTTGAATAGTCTGCTGGAAATTATTACTACATTTGTATTTACACCCAAGTATTAACAATACCATTTCGTTTGTATCATAAATTACTTGCAGAGGACGAGGATGATTTTTATTCAAAGTCGAGATCCTGGATGTCTTTTAAACATTGACCTAGTCAACCACATTTAACCATGCATATGCATTGTATGACAAATGTGCATTTCATTAAATGATAAAATGCATGCTAGCAAACTATAGAAATATGGTTATTCAACATAAATTTTCAAAAACTGAATGTTGTTCTTTTCCTTTAGCAGATACAATGATATCAGTTTAATAGTGCAACTATGAACAGAAAAATACTTTTTAAAGGCAAATGCAAAAGTCACATTATAACCTGCATTGTCATTACATTTTTGTCTGTGCAGAAGCAGCATAAAAAATTATATTATTTGCTTTGTAAGATGCTGAAAACATTTAAAATCTTCATAGTTCCTCTTTAGATATGAAATGCATCATCAACAAAGGATTACTTTCCAATTTGCAGTTAAATTACACATGCTGGTCTACCAAAAATCTTACGAGACAACAAAACAAAGCAAGAAAATTAAGACAAATTACCAAATAAATTTACAGTAAGAAATTACCGTCATTTCTCCACCAAAACATTCAGCTGCAATTTGGTTGGGGTCGAAAGGTTTCACTTCTGCATCATTAAACAGAAACCACTTATCACGATTTGAAGTCCTATCTCGAATAAAACTGTAGTAATGCCCGCCATCTGCAGTTCCTGTATGGACTGTCACTCCAATTAAATCATATTCATAACACTCATTGAAGTCCTCAGTGTCAGAGCCTTCTTTATCATCAGTCCCTTCCTTATTTCTTTCATGCTCTTCACACTCCTTGCTTATTTTGTCCTTGTTATTGTCTTCGGACTTACTGTCTTTTCGAATGCGCTCTGACTTTCGTAATTCAGATCTTCTTTTTTCTTCTAAACATACATACATTTAGTAAATTTAATTATCGTGTTTATATTACATTTAAAAAATTCTAACTTTTAAATTCAATGGATACATAAATCCAATCAACAAAAAATTATGCATTTTATTATAAATGAAAGTTAATAATCTACACAAACCTTGGTAACGCTGTGGCATCAAATGTTTCTCAACATATCCAGACATATCTAATCGTAAAGGAAATGAAAAGTGTGTATTAACCTTTTCCTTTAACATTGTTACCATATTGAAAGTGTAACGCATTGTGTTGAAACATAAGATGTGAGGTAGTTTCTTAAAGCAGGCTCTGCAATAAAAAAATTTGTACAAGTATTTATGAGCTTATATGATGATTTTGAGATGAGTTTTGAAGTAGGCATTTTACAAGGAATATAATTATGATGTTACCTTTTCTCAGCTCGTACTTTTTTACCACATTGGGAACATGTATACATATTATCTCCTTCTAATGTGTCCTTTACGGTCACTTCATCCAATGATTCATATAAATTGCGCATATCAGCAACTTGACAACGAACTGTGTAGAATTCTTCCAAGGTACGACTCACATGTTCACAATCCTAAATAAAATACACACTATTAAGTTACTAAGTACTACAAGAAGATTTACTGACATAAACATAAAAAACAAATATTTGACTGCTGTAGATATAATTGAATGAATGAGTGCAAGAAAAAAATTATTAGAATTTCATAATAACATGGGATGCAAAAAAATGTTAGAGAAAAAAATACTGAAGAATCTACTGGGCAAGTGCAGTAGATCAAAATTTTCTTCCTCTTAGAGTTACTATTTATTACTTATCACATACTCACTTTTTTTAGATATACACAACAATTTAAGATCTAACACTGAGGTATAAATTGAATAAAAATGTATATGGCTGGCTTAATATTAGTGGAGTGACTGGTTTGAAAATAAATTAAAATATTTGCAATTTTCAAAATTTCAAGGGTATTAAAAAAAATTGGAATTTAACCACTTATTATAAATTCCAGCATTTTTTTTAATTGCAGCCATTTTCCAGAATATTCTAAAAAATGCCTTACAACTTTACACAAGTTACACCCAAAAATTAAAATAGTTTAATCTTCAGAAAAGCTTCCAATCTGATAGTTATGAGTGACACATTCATCTGCCATCCATCAGTGCAGACATCCCAATTTTTGGGTACAAAATTGCTTTATCTCCTCGTCAATAGCATCAATCATAACTATGTTTGGAAGAGCACTAAAATACCTTAATCCTGGCATGTGGGTGAAGTTACAGCTCATAAGAACCTTAAAAACAGATTTTATGACTGAAAATTGGAGATATTATTGTTGAGATGATGGAAGTGGTGTAATAAGTAAAAGAAAAATGAAAATATCAGTCAAGTCACAGAATCAAAAGAACCAGTAGCCTGAAGCAGCAAAAGCAGGTAAATTCCAGACTGACATATTAAAAATTCAGTAAAACCCCGTTTTTATGTTCACGCATTTTATGTTTTCCTGCCTTTTACGTAATTTTTCGTTGGTCCCATCGTCAAGCCTTTATTTACAATGCATTCTCTTCTTGCAATTTACAACTTGATATAATGAGTGCTTCCCTTCTTTTAGGTCTTTTTTTAAAATTTATTTAATTTTTTTTAACTTTCTTGTATACTTACATATTATACCAAGTGCAGAGAAAATTACGTAATGCTGCAGCAAAAACAGCAATTTAGACAGGAAAATTGGTACTGATTCAGAAAATGTGGATAAATTCTGTTTCAATATCTAGTAAATTACTACATATGTATGTAACAAACTCGCAAAAGCCTCGATTTCGTTCAGATCAATTGAGGAATATCAATTTTCAAGAAAATGGGCAGGCGCCTGCGTTGACCACAGAGTGACCAACAGATGTTTTGCTCTCAATTGATTTGCGGTTTCAAGGACCCATTAAACAGGGATTCAGGCTCCACCACCCGCTGGAGGAAGTAATTTCCTGTATATTAGAATATGATTTATCCACTTTTCATGACCAGAGCCCATTATTACGAGATTTTGGGACCAAAATCACCGATATTGTTGCACACTTTTACTTTCTCTTCTTACGAAGCATGAGAAAATGAAAACGGAGCTACCATTGTAGTAAATAACGAACGTTTTTGCCTAGCCTATCGTTTTTCAACATTCCTATATTTAACACTTTTTTGAATCGGTCCCCTGAAAAGCTTAAAAAAGGGGTTTTGCTGTATAATGAACAATTACACTAAAGAAACATACGGAAAAAGGCAGCATCCTTCTTTTAAGATACCAGTCTGTAGAAGTTTCAGCTATCAGAGACAGATCAAGCTTTGCACAGTTGTTGACAATGAAAATAATATTGTCACCGTTATTTTTAGATTGCATCATTCACATTTCCTTCTCAGTTAATATTTAGAAAATAATTAAATACAGAAAAGATCAATCAATGCCAATAATCCAAAAAGGCTGAACTTCTGCATCAAAAGCCAAGGGCTGTGACAAATCACAGTGGTGTCCAGCCAAAGGCAGGTGGCTTTCTCGAATTCAAGGTGTGTTCCCAGTTTTCCATGCTTGGGTATAGATTTTTGTTATGAATACAGTTTTAAAGAAACTAGACAAATTTGTCTTATTAACAAACTTATGTTGATACAAATACATATCTACACACAACTAAGAAAATATTTTAATTGTATGGAAAAGCAATCTTGAGAGTATATCAATGCTGACATGTGCAAAGAGGATGCAAGAGAAGGAGAAAGGGTGACAGAAGAAAGAGGAAGAGAGGATGAGGGAGGTAGAACAAGGGGAACATGCTCGCAAACATGCCCACAAGTATGTCCTGCCTGCCACACACACACACACCTGCCAGAGTGAGATCTGAAACACACTTATTAGATTCCTTATTAATGCATAAAAAATAGAATTGAATTACTTACCAATGAAACAACATTGTTACTTATGACACCTCCAAAAAGAGTTTTTACAAGCTGTTTTAGTTCAGGAGTCATCTCCTCAAGTTTTGAAACCAAATCAATAAAAAATTCAGCCATGTCTTTCTGTTCTCCAGTGTTCAGAGGCTGGTGATCCATTGTGTACACTTTACAGAAGCTCCTTGGATTATACGCTTTGCGTTCACTTTCCTGCAACAGACACATGTATAATTGTAAAATAGTTGTACATCAAAATTGTAACTAGTAGAGCTATTACATCACATGCTTTTTTGTATTAATGGTAATGGTTATAAGATTTTATGATAATGCAACTTCTACCCTACTAAAAGTTCTCTTTCTGCCACTGAATTCCTATTCTGCTCTATTCTTCCAAGAAGTAAAAAGAAGAAACAAATAAAAATTAAGAATTACACAACTGGGATATGCACTTAAGTGAGATAGCACATAGAACACTATCCCAATACTAATATGAGTGTCATAAAGAGTCTTTCCACTTATTACGTTACACAGAATTCTTTTGCTGCAGGAACACATTATAATTCAAAATTGACATTGGATATATCAATTTGAGTCCAGTTAGAGGCATTTAGGAATATCTATTTTGGAGAAAAACCCATGTACTATTTACAGATGGATGGATGGATGGATGGATGGACAGTCAAGCGTGTCCAAAAGTGAGTAGTAGATTATTATTATTAATATTAATTATTATTATTAACAATATACATTTATGCATTATTTTTAATGGTTAAATAATATCAATATTATATTACTGAATAATAATTTATATTTAATATAACTGAACTTAATATTATAATACTGAATTTAAAACAACTCATTGAAAAAACGTTCCTAACACACTCAAATATTTGCACAGACTGAGATTTGAACCAAGGCACATAGATCCCGCAAAGGCCCAATCGACTAGACCACTTGGGTGCTCGAGTTTGAACAACATTCCCAACACATCAAGCAAAAAGTTAAATTTTTGCTATTGTCAAAATTTCAGAGGTTTTAATGAAAATGAGATCTAGGCCATATTATTAGCCATTGTTTTATTTGAGTAAAAAAATTAAAGAAAAATTTGAAGCTATTTCTAAGAAAATCTTTTTTAGATATTTTTTATTATAATGTGTATTTTCATCAAGATCTGGACATCACTTCTTTCAGCATTACATACATTTCACTATACTATGTATACATTATGGCTAATTACCATACCGAATCTAATAATTTTCAAATTAGTCAGTAAATGCTAACATTATCCAAAATAGATGGATAAAATCTGTAGTTAGAACAGCTTCGAAGCGTACTTCAGACTTTAGCCGAAGGAAGTTAACATTAGTCAACACAAGGTGTCTGCAGTAGGTGAAGTATGTGACAGGAAAAAGCGCTTATTATGTGATAAACAGGGATCAGACTGCTGGTGGGACTCTTTTCAGGCTAGTGAGAAAGAAGAGCGATGTTTCAAGTCCCAATGTGTCAGTTGTACATTTCTATTCTGCGCAATGAAAAATTCTAAATGAGCTTTGATGCCAAAGTCTTCTGGCAAACACACAAGATGCCTCACCCACATACTTAAGTCAGCATCCTGAGGGCAGGAGCATATCCAGGAAGTATTTCGGAGGGAGGGAGGGGTGGGGGACATTTTGCATAACCCCACTTAAAGATTTTTGATATAATATCAATTGAAAATTATTTTTATTTAAAAGAGACTCACGAACATTAAACAGAATTATGGCCAGACAATGTAAACTAACCACAACAAAATAACTCAAAACTCAGGGACTTGGAACTAATTTTAAGTCAAAAACAGCATTTGAATTATGTTGATATCAGCATTTAATTTTTTTTAAATTATCTACATATGAAGACCTCCTCTCATTGGCCTTAGGTCTCTAATACTTTCACACACTGAAACACAATGCAGTGAATAAATACTGAAAGACTTAGACAAGCAGAAAATAAATAAATAATAAATAATAATAATAATAATAATAATAATAATAATAATAATAATAATAATAATAATAATAATATCATTGAGTCACATATACAATTACAATCATGTATGACAAGTCAATATGATGGGTGGCGAGAGCAAAGTTACATTACTGTTCAGGAGCAAACAAGGGGCCATCTCAGCATTTGCTCAAAGGACCAGGGAAACTGAACAAAACCTGACCGAGATGGGGTCATTGGCCTAGAAATACAATACGTGTTACATAAGATATATGTAATAAAAGAAAGTCTCAAAAGTAAGTAGTTATTGCAAAATGTTAATTCTGATGAGGCAAGTTATCGAGCTGGCATGCTCGGAGGATTGCATCTTGAAAGCCCATTTCCCGAAAGTTAATATTTCTGATACTAAAATTACTTTCTCTCAGTTTACATGAGGGCTGTCATTATACAAAAAATTGTATAATGAGAAAATATTTTTATCTACAAAAATAGTACACATTTTTCAAAAATCATTGTTTCAATGTTATTATGAATGATACATCGGTAACCTGTAAATATTTCAATGTTCTAACTTTAATAGCTTCTGAGAATTAGATGCAAACATTTAACATTGTCAGGATAGGGAATTCCATATCCCCTTAAGAAATACTGATTCTACAAAAACAGTACAGCTGGAGTTTCACTACTCTGACTTTCATGGAAGTGCTGTAATTGCAAAACTCTTCATAATGGAAGCCAACGCAGGCTGTGAAAGAAATGGTGCCATGATCATAAAACCATAGCAGCATTGGCATTCTTACAAAATTTCACAATCGTCTATTGATTTTATTTCAAGAAAAAAATTTAAATCTGCAAATCATAAAAATTTATTTATATTGATGTGTAACAAACAAATTTGTTTCAGTAGAATGCTTGCTTCTAAAAAAGTGTTGTTCAACAATCAGAACACTAATAAATATATACAATAATTTTTTGTTATATCAATTCAAACAATTTTGGAATAACATTTATAACAGATATAGGTCTATAGTTTTTAGCATTTAATCGATTTTCACTTTTCAAACTGGTAACAGATGAAATTTTTTCCAAATCCACGGTAGCGAACCGTCATTGATTGATTCTCTAAATAACATGAAGAATTGGAGTTAAAGTAGTTATACAGTTGTTGTTTTTTTTAAGGACACAGGAATACCACCAGGTATGGCACATTTATTGATATTAAATTAATTAATGGCATCAAAAATTTCTCGTTGATCTCTTGGTTGATATATCATGATATTTCAACAAAATCTTCAGAAAAATTTGAAGATTTTCTCCACATAGTTAGAAATAAAATTATTCATCTAAAATTTGATAATAAAAAATTATGCATTGCAGTACACGCATGGTGTAACAAAGCTTTATTCCTTAAACTTCCATAGAACAATTATGCCATAAGTATATTCACCAGAAGGTAGGCAAACATGCGTTGTAGCTCACGCAGAGTCATTTCATGCTTGCTGGAACCATCACATTTAGCTCGCAAAATGGAAGTACGTGCTTGAGGCATCATGTACAAGTGTTGCATGCATGAGGCCATATAACACGTAGCACCAAGGTTTGTAAGACCCACATATCCACAATCAGATCGCCCATCTTCATGTGGCCAATAGTCCCAGGGATAAGGTGAGTTTGGGCCTGAAAGAATGTCAGAAAGTTTACGGAGTACTTGCTTATTTGAGAATTTCGACAAAGGAGAGAAGTAAAATAATTTATTTGAGAATTAAGTTTCAATAGTGCTCATCAATAGTGAACACACTTCTACCTGGTTCATGTTGCACAAGAAGCTTGTTGTGTAGTTGCCTGTAGTTCTCTGGGGCTCCTTTTGCTAGCTCTACAAGCAAGTCAAACGCAGAAGAGCGTGACAACTGTGACTTGCATTTTGGCACATAGCGTTTACGAGGATTAGGTAGTGCAAACAAGAAATCAAAAACCTGTCACAAACATCACATATTACAAGTACATTAAGATTTAAACGTTACAAGAAATTAATCACTAAATTATCAACCATGAATATAGCCCATAATTATGAATTTATATTTCAATAACATTAATTTGTTAGTAAAATTAAATGTATCATATGACAGACTAATAAATAAAAAGTGTAAAAAAAATAGAGGGAGAGAGGGAGGGGTAGAGAGGGGGAGAGAGACTATACTTTCATTTAACACCATGGATAGAATTCATTCTTCTTGCTGCATGGTAGTCAATTGTAATAAATGTCTGAGCAATACCAGATTCCTTCAGTTAGTTAATTACATGAAATACCTGTGAGAGAAATTCCTCGCCTTCTTTACTGGTTTTGAATGGTGGATTATGTTTTAGTACATTAGACATTAGATTCAAGAGTCCAATAAGACCATCATCCTCCATTGTGTTGTGTCTCATTTCAAGATACTCTCTGTTAAGAATGGAATGTGCTAATTTTTTGGCTAATCCATCAATGTCTATTAAACACACTTGCGGATCTTCAATACTCTCTGGAAAACAAGGTAAAAACACTTATTACACTGTGCGTGTGGAGAGAGAGGAGAGAGAAGAGAGAGAGGCAAGAGAGAAGAAAGTGAGAGTGTGAGAGAGAGAGGAGAGAGAGAGGAGAGAGAGGAGAGAGAGAGGAGAGAGGGAGAGAGAGAGGGGG
>BOPP01000120.1:3043347-3093221 GCA_017312745.1 Gryllus bimaculatus | reverse complement strand
GAGAGAGAGAGAGATAGAGAGAGATAGAGAGAGCGGGAGGAGAGAGCGGGAGCGAGGAGAGGGAGGAGAGAAGAGAGAGGGAGGAGAGAAGAGAGAGGGAGGAAAGAACAGAGAAGAGAGGGAGGAAAGAACAGAGAAGAGAGAGGGAGGAGAAGAGGGGTGAGAGAGAAGAGAGAGGCGAGAGGGAGGAGAGAGAGTGTAAGAGTAAGTGTGTATGTGTGTCCATAAACGTACGTGTTTGATTGGGTGGGGGGGTAGGGGGTGGGGGGGACCGATAGTCATCATCGAAAAAGTCTCCCCTGAGGTGGAGGTAGTGGACAGGCAATGTACTTTACTGATGACCTTGTGCGACCTAAGTTTCACTGCGGAAACAAAGGTCATACAATTGGCGGCGGCGACACGCGGCTGGTAGCTTCGGTTTCCAGCTTGAGAATCCGTGGGTCAAAGCACAGTGCTCTACGTGGGCGACAGGAAGTGCACGTCTGCCACAGTTTCATTAGCTGCTTGTGCCATGGCGCTACTGAAATACGGCGAGCAAAAGGGCCTTTGGGGAGAGTGAAACAGTCAGTTTACAAACTTCAGTTATTGGTCATTTACTCTCTTGTCTCTCCCCTGGAAACGCCTTTGACCTGGTTGAACCTTTGGTCGAAGCCCTCTGCCGCCTCCTGAAATCTTCAAAACTAGCTCCCGCGCATACCCAACTGAAATTTTTCATAGTTCTGCTGCCGAAGGTGGCCCGGAAGCTGACTTTGTTCTATCACCTGCTTGCTCGAGAGGCCTTGGCCCCTCAGCTAGGCCGAGTTGAGCTTCTACATTTCAAGTTTCATTAAAGGGAAGTCACGTCAGAGGCCGAGCAACAGGTCGCAATTCGATTAATATACAAGTTTCTGGCTCTCGGCGCAGGTCGCCCTGCGCTTCACCGAGATCATTTTAACGTTATACGGTTTTTAAGGAACTTTTATTGTGAACTGAAAGAATTTAGCATGGGAATATAGGAATTTATCCAGAATCTAACAACAACAACAAAACATATAAACATGACAAACGTGTAAGTGAGAAAGGTATAAAAGAATCACTGTATAGCTAACTTCCATTTCAAAATAGCCATAATGTTTGTGATGCCTCAATAAGTACTTGTAGGTACATATTTACCCTATGCTATTAATTAAATTAAACATTAAAAAAAATACAATACTTGCAAAGAAACAAAAATTAAAAACATTCACATGATTATGTCAGCAATTGCTTACTTGATTTCAATAACTGTTAAAACAAAAACTAATTGATGCCATGACAGAAATTCAACATGGCGCTTTTTTGTTTGATTGATGGTTTCTAAATTATTATTTAATTTAGATACCATGTAAATCTGAATAATTGCAACTTTTTCACAATTACAAAATAAAATAATACTATGTGAAACTTTGTTAAAATATGTAAATAAATAAGAAAATTTCAAAACTGTCTTATCGACAGAACTCTCACCATATTACAGAACATTTGTGTTAAATTTTTTATTTACCTTTGATTAAGTCATCTGGCAAACTATCGACAAGTCGACACAGAAGCCAAAAGTAATCACGACATGCAGGGCCATATGGTTCTTTCCCTTCTTCTGCTGCATGATGCAAACTCTGTGATAAACATTAAATACAAGAAAGAAATAAAATTCATTCAGTACACCTACAGAAAAAGATACAAAATATTAGGCATCTAAAAATAAATATTCAAACTATTTAATTTTATTTATTACAATAAATAATGAATCTGTATATACATAATTTTACCATTTTACTAAAAATTCAATACACGAGTTTTAAAACACAAACCTCTATCTTTTGAGGTCTCATACTCTCAGCAATAGACAAGTACTCCATTAGATGTGACAGCAACTGAGCTGTAACACCAATTGGCTGTTCTGTTCCTCCAGATCCCAAGCATAAGCGATATAATGCTGTGCACACTTCTCTTCGTACTGCTGGCTCTGGATCTTCTAAAACCAACCTTTGCAACCATGTGGAGAAGTGTGGAGCTGCAAATAGAGCTTGTCGTACCTCATCACTTGAATGCACCCATGACACCAGCAAGGCCATAGCATAATGTACTACCTGAGAAACGATGACACATTTTATGTTACATTTTGATAAAAGCTTTGAATCCTAATTTCTTTGGATAAAGAACAGATATAGACACACACACACTATATATATATATATATATATATATATATATATATATATATATATATATATATATATATATATATATACACACACACACACATATATAAATAAAAATCAGCATCATAATTTACCTGAGCACGGCCCCAGAAGCCGGTTTTATAATGATTTGGATCTCTGGGCAAAGAAGCTTCATATAAAATACTGGTAAGTCGCGGCATCACTCTCTCAACATTCATCATATGTAGCATAGCCTAAAATCAAATACAATAATATTCCTAATGTTGCAAACCAATTTCCATATAATTAGCAACTTGCAAGTGCCCCCAACACCACTTTTAAAACATAAAAATTAAACTGTAATATTTCCCTAATTAAATAAATAGTTACAACAAAGCACAACAAATACTTAATGAAATATTAAAAATTTAACAAGCAGACTTCAAAATATAAGTTTGCAGTCTTTTTCTACAAATTCCCTTACATTTTAATTATAATAATAATAATAATAATAAATAATAATATATAAAATCAATATATATACATGAAACAGTCCAATATATATATATATATATATTATATATATATATATTATATAATTTATATATATCACACACACACACACACACACACACAGAAGGTAAAAAAATGCTTTAGTTTGTGACTGTTTCAGTGTACTGCAATACAGTGAGGGCAACGGCAACAAGGTAGAATGCAAAGGACTAAAGCACTGTGGAAACTGCATGTGTGAAGAGGTAAAGGATTATCAGAATAAAAATTTAAAAAACTCCGCAAACAATTTGAACTGCATTCTGTGAAACGTGATTAGGTCTAAAAATTTTTAAAACACCCTTTTTCATTTCTGTTTTGAATGATTCCTAAATATGAGTGTAACCTAAAACAATGTGGTAGTTAAATCATTTTATGCCTTTTAGTAGTAGTGCAAGTAGGAAAGTTGGCACTGGATCACTTGTTCACACAGAGCCAGATATTGGATCAGATTGATCATAGACAAACTTTTATGATGATAGCTGGCTGAAGTAAAAAGACTAATTTGACACTATAATAGTATTTTAGATCTCCAAAATGATGATTGTAGGAAGATGCGCTTGCAAAGCACAGAATCTTTATTTTAGTATGATTTTAAAATGAAAATAAACCAGCAATTATCAGTTTTTAAAGCTGGACTAACCACCATATATGAAATGTTAAGTACATCTTCAAAATATTGAAATACAGCTAGTAAATATTTTAGTTTCACCATCATCTTTAGGTCAAGATAAGCTCATTTTAAATTAAGCAAACCTCTCACCTCCCTTATCCATTTTAAGTCTTACTTAACATCATAAAAATAGTTAAAATAGTGAAGAGCATAGTTTGGAATGTTACTTCTGATAGTAATGAAATAAAATAGTAATGATGCTAATAATAATGAAAAAGCAATTGAATATTCTAGTATATAATTGCCTTGAAAGCAAAAACTTAGTGTGTATACAGGGTCCACACTACTGTGAACTGGTGAAGTATTAAGTTCATTTTACAAGTATTTACATTTTGTTTACACATTTTATAACAAAATGTATTTTTACCTCATGTATACACTTAAATCCCCTTCTTAAATCTTCACAATTTTATTAATTTTTGTTTCTTCTCACCTGAATAATTCATCAGTTTACCTACATACAAATTGCAAACATACTCCTAAAAAAAACATATACATCTGATACACTTCTTTTACCATCCTTATTGCTTACCTATACAAATAGCCTATTTATATATTTACAAACATCCATCAATAATCTTGTGCCTCTTTTCGTCTACCTTCACATTTCCTCTTATTTCATATCTTAAACTTTCCTATTCTCCTCAAAGCTCACACATCTTATTTTCTTTCACTGAAACATACTTTTGCATAGATTCAATTAATTTGCTCTCAGTAGTTGAAAACTTGGTACAACCCTTTCTGCCACTATGAAAAATAAACACTTTTTTCACGACCACAACCACCACCACACCACCACCACCAACAACAACAACAACAACAACCAGCATCACCCTTGCTCAGTACGACACAAACCCACCAAAGCGCTTACAAACACCACCCGAATATAAAAATGAACCAAAACAATCAAGGTGGATTATGATCACTAACTGGTCCATGATTGCTTGGCATTGCCAACCATGACTTTGAGGTATTTACATTAAACATCATTAAGCAATACTTTAGGGGTTCCCAACGAGGTCAGTATCAACCCCTGAGAGTCAATGTAATTTGAAATCCCCTTCAAAATGATGATCAAATGGTCGATTGGGGGTATATAGGCTTAATTATGATCCTGATAATCATAAAAAAATATTAAATGAACTTGTTAATTAATTTCTATCTGATATAGAGCAACAAATTATGTAAACAACTAATTTCTCTTCTTCTGTATCCATTGTTCATCCTCAGGATCAAGGTGAAGCTAGGCTGGTGCACCCGATGCACACCACCGGTACCCTGCAGTAAGGGAACCTTAATAAGGACCTCTGGGGAAGGATATTGGCAAAATAAAAAACAAATAGTACTCCATGCTTTTTTTATTCATTGCACCAGCCATTTTATTACTGTATACCAATTACATTTCAAACTCTTCAACTTCAAGTGTATTGTAAGGATAGGAGAGCAATTTTTACTTTCTGCATAGTGGCATCCCACAATCTAGTTATGCAACTGCTTAGGATGTTTAGAAATAATTAAAGATGTTGTCATTGCCAACATTGCCAACAATTATTAAAAATGCCAATGATGTTTAGAAAACTGAACCAAACTATAAGTATGTTTTCACAACAATATTCTATTGCAGAGAAGAGGAGAAACTGTAATTTATTGCCATCTGTTTTATTGCTCTAAATCAGAAAAAATACTCCCCGCAATTGGTACTGGAGAAATTCAGCCATTTAAAAATGCTTATTTTGTAACAATTGCACAACAATGAAGATCAGTTGGAAATAGCTACTCAGAAGTGGAAGTGGAAACGTCAGCGGATTATTGAAACAACACAACTGTTATTCTAGAGACATTTTTATTCAATTTTTTATTTATAATTATTTATCATAAATTACAGATAATAAAACAGGGGGGTTGATGGAGCCAACAATTCTTTTAAATGAGGTTGATGAACGAATAAGGTTGGGAATCTCTGCATTATTTTAATGAGATTGGTGAAATAAAGAACAAGAAAGCAAGACTTAAATATGTCTTAAATTAAACATGACCATATTTAGTAATACTTAAAAAAAATTTTGTGAAACAGACCCTTAATATTTTTAATCATTTTTCACATTCAAAAAATTCTTTAAAAATTCTTATTATTTTCCTCTGCAACTAGTCTACATTCACGCGGTGGAGGTGCAGCAGTATTAATGAAGAACAACTACAATAGTATGTGTATTGAAATGCAAAACATTTCAGATGAACAATTAATTATACACGCAATATTGATGTTATAGTTATTGCAGTTTACTTTCCACTTAATTCTTCTATTGAAGCTTATTTGAAATTTACAGAAACTTAAAGTTTTTTTGAAAAACATTTGCAATCTAGCTTTCTTATAGTCAGAGACTTTAATTCACTCGATACTAATTGGAAGAATGGTGTAGATAGTCTACAATGTAATTATCAGAATGCAAAAAATAGTGAAATCCAAATAAGTGGTTTATTGCTTTATTCTATGAACTCAGAAAATAAAACCTTAGATCTTATTATTGCTCAAGAACTAAACTGTAAAGTTACTTAATCTAATTGTCCAATAGTACCATGTGATTCTGATTCAAATGTTATATTTCTTTCTGTTAAACATGATCTTAATTATTAACTATATTATGATATATAATATTAACGATAACTTTGATAAAGCTGATTACTTATCTATCAATAATGAACAATGTTTAATTGATTGGATTCAATTCTTTAACAACAATAATTTAATTACATCCCTTGATTTCTTTACTATTTAATGGATAAATATATTCATAAATATAAAAATTTTCTAAGAAACTATCCATCCTGACATTCAGTTGAATTAAAGAATTTACTAAACTAAAATCTCATGCCCACAGCAAATATAAATTTACATTGGATAATACTGACTATCTTCAATTTTCTAATCTATGTAGAAGATGTAAACAAAGGAATTAAATTGACTGTGGCAACTATATAGAAAGAATTGAAACAAACATTTCTTTTGATATTAAATCATTCTGAAAATATACAAATGATAAAAGAGGAGTTAAGGGACTACCGAATGTAATGTTTTTAGATACTAAACTAGATGATAATGGTGTTGATATTGTGAACCTATTTGCTGAATATTTTCAATCGGTGTATAATCACAAAGACCATTCAGTGTGTTGTGTTGGGGATCACTTTCTTAATTCTTCAGTCAATATCAGTAATTTGGCAATTACAGATAGAAGTATACAATGCTATTTGTACAAAGAGAAGTATACGATGGTATGAAAAATAACAACGGAATTGGACCATATCGTGTACCAACATCATACTTAAAAAACTGTATTTTCAATATCACACTGATGCTACATATTCTTTTCAACAAATCACTCAATGAAGGTATCTTTCAACAGAACACAATTTAGAATGAAAGTTTTGTTTCTCCAATACATAAATTTGAAAACTGTTGAAATATCAGAAACTATTGACCAATATCATTAGTGAGCACCATTCCAAAAATATTTGAATCCTTGTAACATCAAAAATTTCTACGCTCATAAATAATATTATCATAGATGAACAACATGGTTTTCGAATTCAGAGATCATCTACAATTAATCTTTTGTTTTTGCAACATTTTGTAATTGATAAAATTGATAACCTTTCACAAGTTGATGTCATATATACTGATTTACTAAGGCATTTGATACAGTGAATATAATACAACGAGATGATCTAGAGTCGAATTGCATTTTCTGAACCTGTACTGAATTGGGATGAGCAACTTTTTGCTTTCCAAGGTCAAGACCAAATGTTTTACTTTGTGTTATAGCACTTAGCAAATGCTACTAGTAAGAAAAATAGGTTGGTAACTCAATGATTGATATTTCCCTTCTCTTACAGCTGGGACAACAATGGCTTCTCCCCAAGTACAAGGATAGTGTGCTCTTCCCAGATGAGAATATAAAGGCGGAGGAGAAATTGCATTGGCATTTCAGGAAGATAATGTTGCATTTGGTTCTGAATTATCTCAAGACCTGGGGCATTTTCATAGTTAACATGAAAGCAGCGAAGATTTCAGACATGAAGTTGTAATCCTCAGAGATTCTGGCAATGATGTATATTAAATATTTCAATAATTAAGATATGACATCATTAACAGGTTTTAATTTGTTTTAATTTATTACTCAACTTGGCAACCAACAACATTCCTTTTCTATCCCACTCCCTTCAATACAGACGTCTTTGAGCATGGAATAAAACTTGACATACATAACATAACATCTATTTTCTAATTCAAAACAATCATTCAAATAATTTATTTTTTTAAGGGTTTCTCTTGGTCTCAAAACCGGAGTCACACTCTACAAGGTAGAACAGAGGTTAGCTCTCACAGGTGGCTGCTCTGATCAGTAGTTTTCCGTGGCTTTCCTATCAATACCATGCCAATGCCAATGCAGTACCCCCAACAAACGGGCCACGGAACCAGTGCGATCTCACCTTCCTCTTCTTCGTCCTATCTTCACACACGCGCGCACACGCACGCACATGCACACACACGTACCGGGAGACCAGTCGGGAACTTACAGCTTGCCCGGCTGGGGTGGTGCCCCGCTGGTGGAAGATAACTAGTTGAGGAAAACCTCGCTAGCCAACGGTAGGTCGGGGCCGGATCTCGCCATACGGGGGTAAAGATCACCGCCACATCTCGAGCAAAAACATGCACTACACTAACGAGACTAATGACCCTCGTTGTTAACATGATGATGGATGATAAGGTGATATGGTATAAAATTGTGTTAAATTCCTACTGTAGAAATCACAGAGTTCTTTCAATGTGAACGCCTGCCTTTGTCCTATACCACAAGATCTAGGATTCCCATTCTAGCAAAAATTATTCTCAAACTTGAATTGATTGGATGTCATAAATTTTATTATGCAAAATTCCAACCATTTGCGCATTACATCAACAACTATCAAAAAGTTTTTACCTTCAAACGGCCCCGGAAAATGAAAATGAAAAGTTGACCATGGGTTTTAATCAATGAACTTATTTCGATCAGGATTTTCATCCAGCTTCCCTGAATCCTTTGAGCAAATACTGAGATGGCCCATTGCTTTGCTTCTCAACAGTAAATGTAACTTCACTTTCTGCACAAGTTTGCTTGAGCTCTCCTTTTGCTAGGCATGAGAGGAAAGGAGTTATTATAGCAGTATACACATTTGCCCAAACAGTTCTAATACATAGGAGTGAACATTTATCAAATATTAAAACGTTACTTTCTACTTTTCTTCCACATAATATGTAGTAAAAGGATGTAGAAATTCCAGAACTCAAGGAGACATACACAATTGTCCCCCCCTCTCATACACCATATTTGACTTGTTCATACTGTGGTATGCCAAAAGACCCTCCCCTGTTAATATTTACAATTTATATAATATTTATTACAATTCATTTGTAAATGTAGAATTCCAATATGAGCAATACAGAAGGGTTGCTACAGTAACCAAATGTAAACAAACATGGTTTGTTTGTGACAGTGGCGGGGTATATAAAAATGAAATCACTTTGTGCTTAACAATTCACATAGGTCAAAAGGCAACGCTTCATCTAGATGAAAAACTGAGTTCAGATGGTATATTCATGACCAGAAGAAAAATAATATCTTCATTTTGCAATAACGAGATCACTGTTAGGTATGCACCAATCTTCGCGTTTGATGGGAACGGATTAGTAGATGTGGACATGATTACATCGGAAGAATCCAATGTTAAGTTTAGGAACGGAATGTTAGTGTTCATTTCTATTTTGAAAATTTATTAGAATAATGTTAAATAATATAATGATAATATTGTACAAATTTGATATTAAAAATAATAGTCTGGGACTCCGATTCATAAAATATTAGATTATGTATGAGATCATTACTGATTATAACTGCAAATGAATTAATTTATTTATATTAGAAAAGTAGCATTGTGAGGCACCTATCTGTGGTGGATTGATAGGGAAGTGTAATTTATACAGAACATATTAATAAGACATTATTATGTGAAACTATCAGGAACTAAAAAATATTACATATCACAGTTATTCAGTGATATCTATTAAATAGAGAAGCCTTAGGTAATATAAGGATATTTAGGGAATAATTCAACTATGACAGAAGTGAGAAGAGGCCACAAAAAACATGAACATTTCAGTGCAGTCCGAAACCATCCGATGTGACAAAGGTGCATGAAGATTCCTTATGTAAGCTATAAAGAACTATATTTATCTGGTTAGTAGGCGAAGAACTTATTGATTCAAAGGAACAATTTAATTCGTATTGACGAAGAACCAGTCATCTTTGAAAACAATATTAACTAAAATAAAATGAGCTGATGGTTTAATATGCGCAACAATAATGAATAAATGTTATATTTTCTTTATTGGAAATAAGGCTGATTATGAGGTAGCAAATTACAATCAATCAATACTATTTTATTTAAATCAAATTTCCCAAAATCATCAACATGTATGAATGACCCTTTCTCATATGGTTATGTAAGTATCAATTTAGTTGTTTGTTGATACCAATGTATCAGGAAATGATGAATGTTAAATATAATTGTGAGAAAAAACTTGCAATAATATATTGGGTGAGGCAATTAGTTTGTCGTGTGTTTTCTGAATCTTTTTTAAAATAATGTGGCAAATAATTCTAATGAAGTTATATTGGACCTGATATTCAGCAATGGCAATCGTAATTCGGTTGTTGATTTTTGTGGGAGAGTTGAATAAGCTTATGCTTACCATCCACCTTTGTGCTTATTTTATGAATCTTCTGAGGACACAATGATTATTTGGATGGGGGCTGGGTCTATGACTATTCCTCTACAAATTTTAGTACATTTAACGAATTTCGTCTAATTTGTTCTCTGCTTTAGTTTCATCTAATTGTTGTTTTTATGATATTATTTCTATATTTTATAAGAATTTATATGAGTGAATTGACCTGTATGTTCTGAAAAGAAAATTGAAAACAGTAATATAGTCAGGAGTTGATTTCTTGCCAGTTCACAGCGATAGCTGAAGGATTCACTGATTACTTTTCAACTTTTAATAGTCAACGAGTTGACTCCTCTAGAGCTGATGATCTTGCAGACTAATCACACTACATTTTGAATTTCATAGAGATTGGAGTTACAGATAATGAACAATTAAAATCTGATAGCAAACAATGCCTTGATGGGATCCCTGTGATTCTGTTAAAAAATGTAAATTTTATTTGCTCACAAATTTTGAAAATTTTATTTCATAAGTCCTTAGTGAAGGGTTACTTTTAATCAGAATAGAAGTCCTCATACATTTCCTATTTTCAAATCTGGTGACAAAAATCACAAGTTCACAAAATACTGAAGAATTTGTTACCAAAGTTGTCAATTATTTATTGAAGTTTGAACTGTAATCTTTTAAAATTTTATTCTTCCCTTAAATACTCTACAAATAAATAAAATAAACTACTAAACAGTTTCATATAAAATCTATCAACACATTAACGAATACATTTTAAAATTATCCCGAAAAAACACTTGAATTTAATAATTTGGCCATCACTGTAGGTTGTAATTCAAAGTACCTTATTCTGGCAGGAATAACTGCCATAATAGAGTAAAACATTCATTTAAATTTGAAATTTGAATGAATTCCAGTAAAATATCTTCAAGAGCCAATTTCAAACAATATTGAAGATTACATTAAGAAAGTGATTTGCTATTAAAGACAATGAGATAGATGAATTTATCAATTTTTTCTTGCATTTTTGAAAAACAGTTAACAGAAAAAAAAGAAAACATGTATTTGGAAAGTGAAATCATGGGTTTTCTAACTTAAATATCATTCAAGCTTCTCTTACGTTTAAAAGAGTATTAAATTATAAAGTACATACTGAAATTGCAATAGTAATAAAAATATTTTAATTCTTAACGAGTGGTGCTTCAGAATGTGTCAGACTTGCCTGTAGCAGTTAGTTTTCTAATTTCATTTGGCCTGAGATACCTCTTTAGTCTTTCCCCATCCTCTTGCCAGCTGCCATCTATTACCTCCCAAACTACATTTTTCTGACACCTTTTCAATTTTTCGTTTTCCTAATGGTAGAACTGATATATTACTGAAAGACCATTCAAGAAGAGTGAAACCTTATCCTCTATGGCAATTGTTGCTGAACAATTTGCAGTCAATTTTAAAAAAATTGCACTTAAGACCCACTGTAAATGTAAAATTTGACTTATTCACAGAAAAAATGTTAGTTTTTGAAACAATTCATTTGAAATTGTTTGAATCACTTCAACTCACAAATGAAAATGTTTACAAATTACTCGAAATGAGCATGTTAACAGTGAGAGATTAAAAAAAGTTACATTTTTTTTTAATTTTTGAAAAAACAAAAGAATTCACCAAAATGAATTTAAAGTCATATTAAACAGTGCAATTAGTACTATTCATACAAGTATGAAGAAAAAACTTGGGCCATTTTCTGCAAAAAATAGTGTTTGAGCATTTCTGAAAATGTGGAATTTTGAGCTCATTTTCATGGAAAATGTTTGAGTTTGCGTGAAAACTTCATAAGACATCATTTAAAGCACACACACATAAATGCAATAATGTGAACATATTAATGTAAATATTAACGTTAGAGATTAGTGAAAAAAATACATTTCAGTAATTTTTCAAAAAACAAAAAAATAGAGCAAAATGACCTTTATGTCATTTCATAAAGTATATTTAGCACTATCCCTCACAAAAGTTTCGAGAAAAAAGTGGAGATGTCTTCAATAAAATATTGTTTTTGTAATTATTTGAAACTTGCACAAACTACTGCACAAAAACTACTGTTTTAAAAAAGTTTACACGACTTTATTGAAAGAAGTAAATTTGGAACAACATTTGAAACAAATTTATTGTAAGGAAAAATATTTATTTTCAATTTTGTAGTTGTGGAAAGACGCTGAAAAAATTTCAAATTTTTTCAATTTTAGAAAATTCAGTTACCTGTAAAAATTGGACATGTGCCTCCTTCATATGTGCATTTCATTCTATTCTTACAAGAAATATAAAGAAAAAAATGTGGACCATTTTTGAGAAAAGAAACCTCACCTCATTAAGTTTGGCAACAGTCAGTTTGTCTGTACTTCCTTTTCGCAAACGCCGACCACGCTTGTTCCGTATACTAGGATCACCAGCTTCAGCTATCAATTCACTGCCCTCTGTCAGCATTCCCAGCTGACACAGTAATTTAAGAAGTAAAGCAAGACAGTCTTGCTGCCATTCTGATCCATCACCCCCAGCACGTTGCAAAACTCCTACAACAAAAATATATAGTTAAAACATTTTTGAATGGTTATAACAAAGTGGTCACAAGAAAACTTAAACAAACTGAAAAAGAAAAACTGAAGTAAGGAGGAGGTAGAAGATTTTTGTACTTCTTTACCATTCTAAGAATTCAATTTTATATATTGTTCATGAAACTTCAAAATGGCATAACCCACATAATTTATGAAATTGAGATTATGACATCAATAGATTCATTGACTTAGAATACACCTTTTACAAAAGTCATATTACAAAAAACATATTTCTATGCTTTATTTTATAAAAACTAAATGTTTTATACCAATCATTTGAAATATTCAGCAAAAATGGTGAAGGTCATACAATTTAAAAACAATTTAAAAATTATACAATTCTATTCATTGTAATGATAAAGTATGAAACAACAAAATAAGTTTAAATTCAAAGTCTAACATGAAACTCTATAAACTTATACGTTTTTTTTAACTCTCTTGAAAATTTGATTTCATAATGTTTTATAAATCTATACAAAAATAAAAAAAATATTTTTTACATACGAAATAAAAGAGATAATTTCTAACATAACAATTTATATTCAAGTATTTTTCCTTTACTATTTGATCGCCGCCGTCGTTAACTGAATTGCTTAAAAACTACTTTCGGTGAAATCACAGAAGTGAAGCAATCTGAGACACCACAGATTTCTCAATGGGTGATCATCCCGCACATGCGCCCAAAACCCAACTCCCATACACACCTACAACCTCCTCCCACTCACAAAAACCCATACCTACTCACATAAGACACCCCTCCGCACCCTCATTGCCCAAAAGTTGGCTCAGATGGCTACAATATGCTAATTGCATTCAAGAAACATTGACATTGTAACACCCTTTCTTTTCTCATCATAGTTTATGAGTGATTGAAGTTTAGAGGGGAAAACTGCCATGGATTGGTGTCTATGTCACATTCTATTTAAAACTTAGCTTTAATAAAAGAAATGTTGTAGATGCAAGTATTACGCTGATTAAAAGCATGTACATAATTTAAAATGGGAGCTTGAAACCCCCATCCAGACCATTAGTAAATCCTTCACATCTGAATAATAGTACACTTCACATATAACTTTTCAGAAATTTCTTTCTAATATCCAAATTTAGGTTCGTATTTGTGAGCAAATTTATTTTACTTAAGAATGACATCTTTGCTAGTGTAATTTACATTCTATTGAAGATCTAAGAACTTCTGTACATCATGACATAACATTAGTGACATATGTCACAAAATAAGGTTTTACACTTCAAAAAATACTACCCAATGATGCACGAGTCTGCTGGTCTCAAAAACTGCAACATTTAATACTAATATATAACTTGACTTTTGATTGATTGCTTTTGATGCGTTAGATAGGATTAACAGTTCTTATTCATAGAAAATTTTAAGAAGTGGGGGCCCTATTGTAGTGTTTTCTTACATAATAGAAATCTTGCATCAATTCATTTTTCTTGCTCACAAAAGTAAATCAAGATTGGAAATTATTACCAAATAACACTTCTTAATCAAAACTTTTAAAAAATCATTAGGAAAGCCAGTTATCAAATGTAGAATTACCATAAAGTACTTCATTACAGGAAATAGTAGGGTCACCTAAACATCTGGTGAATAATTCACCTCTTCAAAATTCAGTTTTGTTAGATTCTACTAAAAAAGGGGAAAGATGTCATTTTTGTTCCCAAACAGAAAATAAAAGTACTTTGCACCACTCCAACTTATTTTTTTTATGTACAAAATCATGCTATCACAGTTGTGCTAAATATTTACAATTGATTTTCTCTACATTTGCTGCATACGCATTATTTAACCATCTAGCATTTTGTACAGGTGCGCTCTATTTTACACTATTGTATGCTGAAAGGTTAGACGATGAATAGAATGTACTAAGGTTGTTGTTTTGAACGTTCTATCCAAAGAATTGAAAAGACGTCCAAAGAAAGGAATCTTCTGAGTACTGCTTTTGCATGACAATGCAGCTGCTCATAGACCATGTGCAATTGTGCAGAATATAAAAAAAGAAAAAGGCCCCATTCTCGAACACTACTTAAACTCTCGAACTCTACAATCCTGACCTCACATCTTGTGATTTCTGATTGTTACCTCAGGTTAAGTTCGTCATCGCTGGAAAGCCCTTTAAACGTGTGCAGGAACTTTCTCAAGCCATATATCCAGCTCTCTATTAACAATACCTCGGTCAGAGTAACGCAATGCCTTTGATAAATGCAGCACCTCCAATGATGTGTGGAGTACAATGGGGAGTACGTTGAAGGATTCATAATTTTAGTAATAACGGATTCATAATCAATGTAGGATAGTACTCCATACATGTTATAACATGGATTTTAGCAGGTCACCTGCAAAACTGTTTGAATCTCAGTCGTTAAAAGTACTTATTTGTGAAATTGCTTGAAGAGAGATTTCTGCCATTGCAATGGAAATCTTCATTCAAAATTACTATTTATCAATCAAGCAATAGAACTGACATTTCAAACTACAGACTAATCTCTATCATTAGCTCCATCAAAAAATTATTAGAATCTATCATCTCTGATAAAATTAAAAATATTTTTGTACCTTTTCTATCATACAATTTGGATTTATCAAAGGCAAATCAATTAGAGGCAAATTTAGTTTCCTATATCGATCTCATTCTGAATACATTCAGAGAGATATGCTCAGTACACAATATACACTGATTTTAGTAGACCATTTTCTTCTGTTAATCATAATATTCCTATAAAAAAACTGAAATGTTTTGGAATCAAGGGCTCTATTATGCATTGATTTACCAGTTTCATGATGGGTAGGTCACAATTTGTGAAATATAGGAAAGTTAAGTCATATTTTTCAGGCATTCCTCAAGGATCACATCTAGGTTCCTTAGTTTTCTTCTTTATATATAATATTAAATATATTCTGAAAGATATTGAATACCTACTTTCTGCTAACGATTGCAAAATTTTTAAGATAATTGAAACACCAGATGATCATCTGTCTTCAAGCACTGAATGCTTTTACAAAATGGTGTGAACACAATCAACTACTACAGCCATCCAAATGTAAACATTTCAAGAGACTCGGACCATTTCTTGAATTTAAAGAACCAACATCTCAAAGATATCACATAACCGTAATTGAAGATTGTTGAGGAAAAGATCCTCGACAACCAAAAGTGGAAAAAAAGGGATGATGTGTTGTCGTAGATGACAGCTGAGGCTTGTTTACAACGTTCTTCAACTTCACCAAGCAAGTCATCCTGAGAGAGGGAAACAATCGAGTGATTACACTAGGGAATAAAATTTTTAGCTCCAGAAAGGTAGAGTGCACAGCATACTCAATTTTGTTCACAGCATACGAATATCATGTGCCAATTTTTAAATATATCGTATATTTATATCATATAATATCATATTTTTCTATTAATGTTATTACATTTAAATTGCGATTCTAAGGTATGTAGATTCAATATGCAAAAAATCAGGGCTTCATGTACCTTCTGTTTTCGAAGAGTGCAGTCTTTATTCTTGCGTCTGGTAATCGTGCTCAATTATAAGTAGGTCTGAGTGTTCTTGGTGGATGTTATAAAAACAAGTCATGTGCACTCTCATATTTTCTATTCTATCAGTCACCAACAGAAATAATTTTAGTCCCTTACCTTATCGCAAGTATAGAAGAATCCAACAGTTGGGGTGGCAGATTCTGAGCGAGATGGTGTCATGCGGGACTGTACCAGAAGGGTGCGTGAAGTTTATGACTGCTTTGCTTATGTCTCAAATATGGTTTTTATATTGTGAAATTCGCCGCATGATCTGTAGAAATGAATCTGTTTGTTCAAATACAAATGATCATTTCACATCGAAAGTGTGCGTTTCAGCCTCTTACATTTGTGGAAGATTTACAAGCAAACTTCCAAGAACGAAATGACAAACTTGAAATTACGTAAAGTGCGTATATTGCCTCACCAGCGATCTAATTAATAAGTATGCTTTATACTTAAAACTCGTGTTTTTGATCTGCACAAACCATGAGATGCTCACCAGTGCTGGGTCACCTGCACAACCGGTTGGTTGTAGTTGTATGGGAAAACTCAAATCATTGTCATTCACTCTAGTAATATTGTAGAGAATATCAACAAACCATTTTGATGTTTGCATATTATGGCACGAATCTAGCGTGAGAGAAACTTCTTATAATGATTTTCGAAATCAGCATAATCATTTTCTTTCAAAAAACATACTTTCATCTTGAAGGTATTAAAAAAAAAAAGTTTTTTGTTTCGTAGTGTTATCAGCATTTTCGAGGAATTTCACTCTCTCCGAGAGATTTTCAATTTTCGTGTCCTGCTCAGCATCCTCAGTGTCAGCGGTTCAAATTTGGCGTTGAAGAAGTCAAACATGTCCTTTTTTAAATAGGACATATGGCAGTCAAGAGTCATATTCATTTTGTTCGCGGTAACCATAGCACAAAGAAGATAATCATGCGTTAGATAAGGTCTTACGGCGAGAACAATAGCTCGGTTTCTTGACTTCAGGGCCTACTGGAAGTTCCTTTTTGCAATATCCGGTAAGAGAGTAGGTCGTTGATATCACTGGAGACTGATTCGCTATCACTCTGATGATTGCAGCTCTGATCCATACTCAATCAGAAATTAATACTAGGAAATTTTGAAAATATATTAGGTAGTCACGTTGGAAACAAACCGCGAGTGGGACTGGCGCGAATTTGGTCTGGCAAAATGCTAAGCGTTAAGAATCAGTCTTCAAGCTATGTCATGAAAAGTAATGTAAATAAGAAAAAAGGAAGGAGAGAAATAAGAGAAAGAAGAAGAAACACTGTGCAAAAGTGGGCAAAAGTTGTACACCTCAGCTGAAAGTCGTCACAAAGAGCGAATGCCGATGTTAGAATAGATCACCAGCTGCATGCAGTAGAGAACACCAAGCTAAGCGAAACGAAATGTGTGAGCACTTTCTGGACGTTGAGTTGAACAGACTACTTCGAAGTTTAAAACTTGCTGATTTCAAGTTATAATTCTCAGGTGTAAGTGGGATTTAGAGGACGTTTCAACGACTGAGGTCATTGGCGCCAATGTCTAAGTATTTATTCTTTTAAATTGAACAGATATAATGAAAGGGAATGTTGCAAAAGCAACTTACCCGCTGCTTAAAACCGTGTACATTGACTACAAAAAATACTTAATCCTACATAAAATATGCAAGTGCACAACAAAAGGTCAGGACAATAAAACGAACAAAAACGTTTATAATATAATAATATAATAGAGCTGGCTGTAAAGGGGCGAAGAAACACACACAGTTGCCCTTATCTCTCAAATAAAATTATTTGAGAGCGCGGAATCGTCATCGCCGAGCACCTCCCGGGAGAAGTTCTCCCAGACCATGTCTTCGTCGCCTGCTATCGAATTTCGTACAATGCAGCAAGACGCGCGCCATTGCAAGAACCGTCCTGCACGAACCGCAGATTGGTGGAGATTCACCATGAAGAAGAAAACCATGAGTAGTGTCAGTGTCCGATTCGAAGACGGGTTAAAATGTCTTCCTCACGCCTAGATCGGAATGAGGAACACCGGGGTTTAAAAGAATCCTTCGTCACACTCAGTTTCAAAGTGGTAGTGTGCCACTGTTTGCCACGCTCTAAAGATGGATCGTTTCAAATAACCTTTAACATCCGTGTGTCTGAGATCGCCGCCTGATCAGTCAGCTCATTCGCTGTGATTCCCTTCTGAAGAAGATTAAGGGGGAGACGCATCTGATTTGTAGTCTGCGGATATGTGCGCGCAACGTGTGATGTTAAACATGAGCCCCAGGAACCAGGAAGATTCAGCGAATGGAAGCCGGTTTCTTTCCAATGAAAGGACTGCATCGCTCTGAAAGTGGTATAACCTGCAGAAATGCACAATAGATTTTTTAGGAGAGAAGTTGCACCCTGTTGACACACACTATTCGTGGAGCTTGTTAAACACCAACTGAAGTTTCCTCTGGATCACACTGCTGCTGCTGGCCAAACAACAGATAGCAAAATCATCCACAAACAGCGACACCCTGACAGGTTCTCGCACGGTAGACACTATATCGTTTATAGTGATGGCAAACAGAGTGACACGCAGAACCTATCCTTGAGGGATACATTTTTTAAGAGGGTAACTGCTAGAAAGCCTGTCGCCAATAAGAACACTGAAGGTTCTGTTTGGGAGGACGTTCTGCAGAAATAAAGGTCCCCAGATGTACAGAGTTCGCAGAGTGCCGAATCTCCAATTGGTGTCTTACTCGTAGGCCTTTTCTACGTCATATAATAAGGCCTCAAGACAAACGATGTCGAGATTGCTGTTGCCAAGGCAATGAGGTGACGTTTCTTGAACAATGTCCAAGGATTGGGATCAACAGTTTTCTACATTCCAAGGTCGAGACTAACCCCTGATTCACCATGCGTTCCAGCATTTTACACATCCAGCTTATGAGAGAAATGGGTCGATATGTTGATGGCATTGAATGATCATTCCCTTTTGGGAACTGGGATGATGGCTTCTCGCCATGTAGAAAGGAAGGAGTGCTCTTCCCAGAGAAGATTGTCGAGCGGGAAAAGAAATTGCATGGTCTCTTCAGGAAGATGTAACATTAGGTTATGGATTTCATCTGGACCTGGGATAGTTCATTTCGCAAGCACCTAGGCAGAGCGCATTTCACACCTGGAGAATGGGGTATTGTAATCCCCCCAGGAGCTCTGCTCGAAAACTTCAAAGAGCGATTTTCCATTCTTCCTTCGAGTAAAAGAAAGTCTGGAACATAGTTCGCCGAACTAGTCATGTGTTCATAATGGGCGGCAAGTTCCTCCACATTTGCGTTTTGGGATGTGATCATCTCACCGTTTCGAAGACCAGGCACTGAATACGGGGAGGAATATCCCATACTTTGAGGTACTTTCCTCCCATACTTGACGTGGTGACGCATGGAAATTGAGAGAGGAGACGTATGGTCTCCACGATGAATTTTTGCTTCCTATAACGGTTTTCTTTGCCTTCGCTACGCCCCTCTTGTATTCAATTAGACTTTCGACGGTTGAATAGTGTTTCAGGCATGACAATGTCTTTTTTCGGGCACTAGCAACCCTTGTACTCTCCAGGTTCCAACATGGGACTTGGGAGTGACGCTATTAAGCAGTCGACTTGGGAATTGCGATATCCGCGGCTTGTAGTACAGCACTATTAAAATCAGCTCCCATTTCGTCCCTACCGTAAAAGACGCCCTATGACAGACACTTGACATTTCACCCAGTCAGCACGTTGTATACATCATTGAGAGGGTAGAGTCAATCCATGAATAAACCCATGATGTATATGATAGTAGCTTCCATACAGGTAATCGAAAGCAGACCATTGTAGGACGGTTGCAAGTGATAAACTGGAGAGAGCCAGATCGAAATGCGTGCTTGAGTTTGTGGCGACGGGTAAACGAGGAGGTTCATCTGAGTTCAGAATTACCAAGTTCAAGGTGTCTATCACCGACTCTAATATGTTGCCTTTCGGACAGGTGGAGGCCCGAAAGAGAATTGTGGGCATTTACATCATCGACTATCGAGAATGGCGAGGGCAGCTGGTGTATCAAGCCCAAACGTTCATCGGTAGATACACTCTGCCCTGAAGTGATATAAATGTTACAGTGAGCGTGGATTGGAGGTGTACCTTCACTCACACTGGAGCTCGGTTTGAACTGGAACGCGTGTAAAGAGCAGAAAATCGTGGATTAAACAGGCGGCTCCGCCATATCATCAACATCAGCCCTGTATGTGGTAAAACCACGAAAGGTTAGGGAGAGTGGTGGAACAAGATGCGTATCCTGTAAACAGAATATTAAAGGCATATATTGGAACAACAGCTGATATTCGTCCCGTCGCAAGGAGAAACTATTTACATTACAAGATAGGAGAGCCATGACTTTTTATATTATTTCTTTTTTCTTCTTTCGGCGTCGTGTTCCGAAAGGGCGAGATTCCTCCTCAACAGGAGTTTCCTTCGAGGTAGAATCCTCCTGGGAACTATCGGGGGGTGCTAGATGTTTGCTCGGAGCGAATATTCGATGGTGTAGATTGTCGGTCACAATGTCTAAAATGTACATGACCTTTTGTAAAGGCTGATTTTCTAGAGCAGTTTATGTTTAAGGGAAAAATATTTATTTTCTATTTTGTCATTTGCAAATTTAAAATTTTGCAATTTTCAAAAATAGAGTTTGCTGGAAATAAGGTTAATACTATATTTTTACCATCCCTTGATACACACAAGGAAAAATTTTAAAGAAAGAATTTGGTGCTGTTTTCTAGAATAAAGGGAAAAAATAAAAAAATAAAAATTGCGCGAGAGCTACTCAAATTTTGGAAAAAATTTACATGACCTATTTAAAAATCTCGCTTTAAAGAATAGGTTTCATTAAGGAAAAATCTCAATCTTCAATAATTTAGTTGTAGAAAGACGCCAAAAAAATTGTTACTTTTACGATTTAAAAATGTCAAGGTTTTCAACTAAAATGAAACTTGCACCATTCTGTTAAGCGGCATTAAGGGCTCACGAATAATGGATTATAACTACACTACCTGTTACCGGAAGCAACTTTACAAAGCAAGAGGATTATCCCATTTTCATTACCAAGGCCAGAGGAAAAACGTTTATCTTCAATATTGATGTAGTACAATAACACTGAAAAACTTTTTTACTTAAGCAATTTTCAGATATTTCAAAAAAATCAAGGCATGTGCCAGTTTTGTATGCACTCTTTACACTATCAAAGGAGAAAGTAAAATAAACAAATTTGGAGCATTTTTTTAGAATAATTAGAAAATGTCTGTCTCAAGTAATGTACCCCCAAATTAAAACACTGGTCTCAAATTCAAGGGCCCGCGATGTCAGCCAGATCGATCGGGTAATATCAATTTTGGTGAAAATCCCGTGAATGGTTTAGTCGCTAGCGTTGTTCATGACCAGACATTTTGCTGCAACGAAATTTTCTATATTACGAATCCACTAAACTTTATCTGACTATAGAATGTTAGGCAAAGTAATTTGCTACATAAAGGAACAGAAATTATCCATTTTTTCTGTTGGCGACCTACAATACAAGTTTTTCGCTTAGCTTTACATAACTGTATAATAATAATAATAATAATAATAATAATAATAATAATAATAATATAATAATAATAATAATAATAATAATAATACCCCATGTGGTGCCGGGGATTTTAGTAGAATAACACCACAGGACCTCCCCCTGTCGAAGAAGGCGACTAATCGGAGCAGCTGTCCGCTGTCACTCCCTTAAACATCCCGTCATTCCCACAAACTCTGTGTGTCATTGCTTCCACATACTTGTGGCACACATCTGTTTTCTGTCCTGTAGGTCAATCTTGTATCGACCAACTCTCGTGTTTCCGTCCCGACGCTATTAGGTAGCGAGGACTAGGGTGTCGTTTCCATTCTACCCTTCTATTCTAACTCTTATCTTCTCTGTCCCCCTTTGTTCCTTCCGTTTCCTTAAGCTGGCGGGAGCTCAAAAACGCTAGGGGAAGGTGACCCTGAAGAAAAAACCCAAGATGGACGATCTGTCAGGATCGACAGTTATCGGAGGGGGTAACAGGGGATCGGAGCCCTAGTACCGGCGATCGGTGGTGCGCAAGCTGGCCACCGGGCGTCGTCACCCAGCGAATGCAATGCCAGGGGTGCGGATCACTCGGCACCGCTGGCAGATAGTGCTACGAGTGATAGCAAGCTTCGCGGGACTCGTATGGAAGTCTGCGAACGTAGGGTTGAGGGATCTCTTAAAAACCCTCATCCAGAAAAAAGCCCGGAGTTCACTGCTAAAAGAACGAAAACTGCAAACTCAACAAACTATGATGACATGTTCAAGAACACTGCAGCAGTACTAAAGTACCTTACAGTAAAAAGAACTGAAGGAAATTTTGATAAAGTGAGCCCATTTATAAGAGAGAGGAGTATTAGCACCTGTGCTGGAACTGCCGTAAAAGACATACAGAAAACTTCATCTGGACTCTTGGTAGAAACATTTAATGACAATCAAGGTAACACTATTGCTAGCGGTACACGATTATAAAAACTTAATTAATTGAGTAAAGTCAGCCTAAGAAATTTTGTAACTTAAGAAAAGCATCACGGGCGTCACGCGCGTCAGTCCCCCTTGCTTGCAAACAGGCCCACGGTCCCTGACCCATTTTTCGAATGTTATCTGGACACCGGCCCACCCAACAGCCGAAGAAGGGGTAGATTGTTAAAGAGCGCCCACGCGAGACAAGCCCACATCTGGAACTCACTTCCGAAACGCCTATCATCGTGATCGGGTGGAAACCCGAAGCAAGAATTAGTAAGCTGGGAAGCCCTGTGGAGGACGTGGCTACTTTACGAAACAGGAGACTGGAATAATTCTATTAACCGCCGGAGCCCTATTGGCCAATTTAGTGTACAACACCATCACACTTTTAGCCAATAGACGACGCGACCACGTTGTAGGGAGCAAGAACATGATGGGGAGATAAAGGGATGGGTAGATCGTTAACTTCGATTGCGTTTAGTGAGAAATAAAATCAGGAACAGTTGAGAAGATGAGAGACTTCTCTGGGGTGCGGAGCCAGCTCGCCGGGGAGAGGGGCAGAGATGCGCTCCGAAGGCACTTTGTTAAAATATACACGTTGTGGTCCGAGAGACTTTCTGGTGAGGAAGCCAAGCTCTGAGGAGTAACGGAGTACAGCCGCTGAAGGCCATTGATAAAATTTCAAATTAGTCTGAAATCACTGGGGTGATAGAACCGGAATTCGTTCTAGTGCACGAATTTGAGAGGATTAAGTGCAGAAGCACGTTCAAAAGTAAATTGTCGGATTCTTGTCATCTGAACGGTTTGATTCGTCTGGCAGGATTTCGCAATTACTCGAAATTTTTTATTCGTGAGAAGGAAATCGCATACCAGAGGGCGACATTGTTTGTGGTGCTCCTCGAACCTGCGATCGGGGCGAGATCGCGTCCAATTATCTACAAATTCGTTGCGATAGCAAGCCTTCAGCCGATCGGTCTCATATGACGTCAGGGACGGCGCCAGACGCTTCAGACGCGCTAGATCGCCAGTGACCGCCGGCGTTTATTGTGGGGGCCATGCCGGCTGCGAACGAATTCCTGCGAAGGTGTTGCTCCGTGAGCACATGGCGCTTCACCCGGGGGCCTACAGATACATTTCTGCGCTGGATAAGGGCTACTCAGGCATTGTTGGGGCAAATTAACCTTATTGCAGTAAAATTGTAACAGAAGTGCGCTGGCGTGTCTGGGGGGGGCCGGTTGGCAGGGGGCAAGGCAACTAAGAATAGGTCTAACAAGAGGACAATTTATATATCTGTATAATCATAACTATAATAAATATTTTAATATATATGAAATAAACTCTTCTCTAGTTGTAACAGACTTTTCCCTCTAGTTTTTAATATCTATTATTTTTTATTTCCTTTTATTACATTATCTTCTTCTTTCTTGTTATTTTATTTTTAATGTAATTACCCTGGGTACCAGCATCTGTCGCAGCGCAATAATAGACGTTGTCTTTTATATTATTTCAGTAAAATTGATATTATTTCGAATTGTCCCATGCATGGTTTTCAGCTTTACAATGTCTCCATACCCTCGAATCTTAAGTTACGGAAATTGTTTACATATTGAGCTAGTTTATTTATACTAGTAAATGAAGAATAAACTCGGGACTTGCAGCAGTGGAGCTAGGACGTAGGTCAGTGGGCTACTCGCCCAGAAGCGTTTTCCTACGCCGGGAGGTGTTACACTTTCTGATAGATGTTGAAGTGCTTCATTGGAACATCGCCGAATAGCCTGCAATACGGTAAGGTGTGTAGTTTGTAGTGACTTCTACTAAACACGCACGCTCGAAGAGGAAAAGTTAAGAACTACTAAACTCAAGGAGTCATTGCCTGTCGTAGGCTAACAATGAGGTGGAGGCATGGGTAAGGTTAATTCCTTCAGTCGTCCTCCACGCAATGCACCGTTCAGCGTTGTCGTCACAAAGAGATTAAAGCAGGCATTGCATCGGTCATAACCGTACGGAAATGATTCATTTCTCAAAATGGCTAAAAAGTGTTTCCAATGTTTACGATTTGGACACCCAGCATCTAGATGTGCGAGAATCAAAATTTGTCATTGTGGTAAGCCATTTCATAGTGATGATCCATGCCTAGATCCTATCAAATGTATAAATTGCAGTGGACAGCATTCATCGAGGTCAAGAGACTGCCGAATATATAAGCAGGAGGCAGCAATACAACAAGTAAAAGCCAGACAGAAGATCAGCTATCCTTGTGTGTTATGAAAATAAAGGAAATATTACATACGTTGAAGCAGTTACTAAAAGCACAAATTTACCATCTTTAGTAGTGAAAGAACTAATGCCTGCAATAACCCGATGCATAGAAAAGTACTTTAATGAAATTCACAATAACAAAACCAACACCGAAGACTTAACCACAAACACTCAAAGTGAAATGGTAAATGAAAAAGAATATACAAGACCCCCCACCAAATGAGGCTGAAAGAAGTCCAGTAGCTGCGCCTGCAGCCATACCCAGCAAAGAAGTATCGACAACAGGCTATCGAAGTCGATCGCCTCGTTCTCCTAAGCACACCAAGGACAACTTAATCAAACAAAAAATTAAATCAATGACCAATGATCAAGACACAACCACTGGCTCTGTGACAAGTTCGATGGTAAGTGTTGAAAATAATGATTACCTGTCCACCGATCTATGCAAAACCCCGCGTAAGAAGAAAAAGAAGAAAGGGTGGCCAAAAGGAAAACCAAGAAAATAAGCAAGATCTACGCAACATATCCCCATTCCAACCATAGAAAATGTAATTCAATAGAAAATTAACGGCTGTATCTCGCATTACTGTGAGCTAAAATTGCTACTGGCCAATCACACACAAATGTGTGTGTGCTTACAAGAAACCCATTTTAAACCAGAAGACCGTTTCAATTTTAGAGGATATAAAATCTTTCGCAGTGACGTCGAACCTGATAGACGAGCTAGAGGTGGAGTTGCCATATTGATCAGCAATACACATCCTGCTGGTCGTCTCGATCTCAACACACCTCTACTAGCAGTAGCTGTAACCCTATACAAGCCATTGAAGATGACGGTATGTTGCATATACTTACTCGATGTCTCATGGCGAAATGAAGATCTACAAACCTGATCGATCAACTACAGCCTTCATTTCTAATTCTAGGCGACTTCAAGGCTCACAGTACCACATGGGGCTGTTCTAGAACAAATGACTCCAGTCGCAGAATCGATGACCTGCTACTTAACAATGAATACGTTCTTTTAAACACAGGATCAAGCACTCATTTTAATGCTAAAAATGGCTCATTCTCAGCCATAGATCCCTCAATATGTAGTCCAAATCTTGCAACTTGCAATCAAGCTTCACCAGACATATACCACCAATAAATGTCAGTGGAAACTCAGAGAAAACCCGTTACCAATTTCACCAACACTGTCCTATCTTCTGCTGTAAAATACATTCCACAGACTAGTGGCCGCTCATCTAGGATTCCAGTACCATGGTGAAATACGGAGACCAAAGAAGCAATAAGGGGAAAAGAAAAGCCCTCAATAGATATACACGTGCACCAACCCAAGACAATCTTACTGCTTTCAAGGGATTGCGTGCGCTCGCCCGCAGAAAAATACTAACAGCAAAACGATCAAGCTGGAAAAAGTACATAACAACCATAACTCGGGCGACCAAAGTCACGGAAATGTGGCAGAAAATCCGGTCAATAGCTGGGAAAAATGTTTTCAGTCCACACATGCATAGAACACGAAGGACAACTAATATGCAACCCTGGCTAAATAGCCAATGCATTAGCGACCCAATACTCCAGAGCCAGTGACACAAACAGCTATCCTAAAGAGTTTCTGAGACTCGAGAAAAAGAAGAACACGAAGAAAAAGTACTTCACTTTACAACCGATACAGATAAGCCATATAACGCTCTTTTCACATGGAGAGAATTGCAAGACGCCATAAATGCAGCTGTAGACAGCGCAGCAGGATCAGACAATAACCCTTACAGCATACTACGTCGATTACCGAAGGAAATACTGTCCACTTTGCTAAACATTACAATAACATTTGGACACAAAGTAATTACCCCAAAGTCTGGAAAGAAGCGATAATAATTCCACTTTTAAAGGCAGGCAAGGATCCATTAAAACCTGAAAATTATCGCCGGGTATCGCTAACATGCTGTCTAGGAAAAATCTTGGAAAAAATGGTCAACACTAGGCTAACATGGTGTCTCGAAAGAAACAATCTCCGAAACAAACACCAGTGCGGATACAGACAACATCACTCTACAATCGACCAGCTAATACATCTGGAATCCGCAATTCAGAAACCCTTAATAAAAAGAAAACATATGGTTACCGTATTCTTTGGCCTGGAAAAAGCTGTCGATAACATCTGGCGACATATTCTGAGACAGCTCTATAACTGGCAAATAAGAGGAAATCTACCAAAATTCATATCCAGCTTCCTTAGTACCAGATCTTTCCAGTTCAGGTTGGGCAGTCTATCTCAGAAAGCTACGTACTAGAGAATGGTGTACCGCAAGGCTCTCCATTGAGTGGCACGCTCTTTATCATAGCGATCAACGAGATGTTTGACGGCATTGAAGCGTCAATAGGAAAATGTATGTAGATGACATTGCTATATTTTACTCAGCCAAATCACTGGGAATTATCAAATTCAAAATGAAAAATGTCATCAGTAAATTAGTACAGAAAATTGCTTGGTTTGATATGCATTTAACATGGAAACAGCATAGAGAATATACCTTGCGTAGAAGCAAAACAGCTCTGAATGTAATAAGATGCATTTCCCATGTAAATTGGGGAGCAGATAGAGGCATCTTACTCCGCCTGTACAAATCCATGGTGATGTCCAAAATAGATTAGGATGTGCAATGTACTCCTCAGACAGAAAATCAAGGTTAAGGAAATTAGATACCGTTCACAATGCAAGCCTCCGATATGCATCTGGCGCGTTCCGCACTAGTCCTTCCTCAAGCCTCTACTGTGAAATCAGCACCATGTCGCTACATCACAGACGACAAACAATGCTACTCAACTATAGATCAAAATTGCTGTCTCTACCGAAACATTTAACCACTCATTGATGACTCGTCCTAAGCTAGTAAATATTTACGATCAAAGACCTTCAGCTCCTCGTCCAGTCAACATCCGCGCAATCGAGATAACCAAATGCTAAAACATCGTCCTACCACCAGTTTTGAAACACGAACCATGTGAAAATCCAGTTTGGATGTTGAAAATGCCAGAAGTAAGACTCGACACTACCAGTGTAAAGAAAACAGAATGCCTTCCCATAGATGTATAAGTCAGATTTCAATCAGTTCTCAAAGAATACATGGCAAATCACATCAATCTACACAGATGGTTCAAAAACAAAACATCGGATTGGAAGCGCACTTGTAACTGAGAACTTGTCGAGGGCTTGGGCGCTTCCACCAGAAGCAAGTATGTACCCGGCCGAATTATATGCAGTATTGCAATCTTTGCGATACTGTGAAACTCTCAATTCAGGAAAGTTCGTCATCTGCACAGACTCGCTAAGTCGTGTCACTGCAATAGACGCCAAACTGTAGACCCACTGTTACAAATGATTCTCATAGCATGCCATAAATTAGAGCAGCGAGGAGCATTAGTTACGTTCATCTAGTATCCTGGACACGTGGGTATCCTAGGCAATGAAAAAGCCGATTCTGCAGCATGAAATGCTGGGAACATCCCATCAGAAATGGATATTGAAATACGACTTCAAGATGCAAGAAATGTTGCCTCGAAGTACATCCTCACAGAATGGCAGACCACGTGGAACAATCTTCACTCGAAACTACAGCCCATTAAACAGAATATCAGTGAATGGTCACCAAATGTCAGCTACCCTCGACGAGAACAAGTGTGCATAACCCGATTAAGAATAGGCCATGCAAGAATGACTTCTTCATACCTGCTAAGAAATGAAGAACAATCCTTCTGCAGCTGCGGAAGACTTTTGACAGTGAAACATTCTGACAGACTGCGTAGATCTCTCAAGACTTTGGCACAGATGCGGCATGAGAGGCAACATGAAGATAGATCTCGGCACCGACAAGACAGCAACTGACAAAACAATTCCTGAAAGAGGCCAAACTTTTCTACAAAATTTAAATTTAATATATGATTAATTTTAACGTCAATCAGTAAAAAGGCTAAAGGTCCTAGATGCCAAACCTTCAAACTAAAAAAACGCCTTCGACGCTACAGGAATTGCACTACGATGAAGCTACAGAATACTCTTTTTAACAGAAACCAGAAAGCATTCTAGAGGAATATGTCAAAGGGCAAAGGGCTTGTAAGTGATATGAAAGAGTCAAAGCTTCCCTCAAAGGCACAAATAGAGGACTTTTGGAAGCCCATCTGATCGTCTGCTGTGCCCCACAACCCAGATATGACGTGGATTGAAATGGAATATTACAGGCTCCGGGATATCCCTCTAATGGGTGAACCAATCATCACCGTGGAAATTGTCTATACAGCTTTGTTCAAAGCACATAACTGGAAGGCACCAGGCAGTGATGGCCTGCACAATTATTTGCTCAAAAAATTTACCAGCACTCACCATCACATAACTAATATAATTCAATATTTTCTTCACAATCAAGAAAATCTACCTTACTTCCTCTCTGAAGGTAGAACATTCTTGTTACCAAAGGAGGGTGACAGTAAAGACCCCTTGAAGTACAGGCCTATAACCTGCCTTCAAACTTTCTATAAACTCATAACATCTTGTGTTTCACAAATGAGGATGACACACATTGAGGAACAGAACATCTTAGCAAATGAACAGAAAGGATGTAGACCTGGATCTCATGGATGCAAGGAGCAATTCATTATAGACTCTGTAATTCTGGTGCAAGTGCTTGAAAAACAAACTTGTACGCATGCTACATAGATCACACTAAAGCATTCGATACCGTGCCCCATTCTTGGCTCCTTCAATGTTTGGATGTATACAAGGTCCACCCGTTTATCCAAAACTTCCTGAAAACCGCGATGAGATGGTGGAATACAAAACTGTATCTCTCTAATGGAAAACAATCTGTCCACACAGGTACTATATACATCCGCCGAGGGATATTTCAGGGTACTCTTTAAGCCCTTTATTGTTCTGCTTAGCCTTGAATCCCCTGTCTACTCTACTAAATTCATCTAATTATAAAATCGCTCTTAAAAAGGGGAGCTCAACTCTTCTTCGTGTCTCACCTCATCTTTAGATGGATGATCTGAAGCTCTTTGCAGACACTGAGAGTCATACGCGGCAACTAATAAATGTGACGGAGAAGTTCACTGACGACATCAAGATAAAATTCGGTTTGGATAAGTGCAGGAGAGTGAATATCATTCGGGGTCATATGCAAGTTATAAATATGATGATAATTGACCAAAGATTACCTTCATGGAACCCATGAAACTAGAAATACTAGGGTTCCAACAGGACTCCGAATCAAACACACTGTTACTACAGAACATGCTAACAACTGAAGTGTGAAACGATTGCATGGACTCTTAAAAACTCAACTCTCTGCTAGAAACCTTGTGCAGGCCATCAATTCATTTTTATTTCAGTCTGACATACTCCTTTGGCGCTTTATTAAATGGAGCAATACCGACCTCGACAAACCTCCAGAGGACAATTCGAACCACTATGACTCAACACGAAAACATCATCTCCATTGAAGAACTGGCGTTTTACCCTTACAAGGTCGCAAGGAGCAAAGTGTTATAGATCTCATAAATCTACACAGCTCTCAAATTGCTTCACTCAGAAGATACTTCTTGAACATTGTGGGAGATTCAGCAAGCATTGAGCGCAGTTGATAAGAACTATAGTCCTCTGAACTTGAAAAAGCTTGATCCGCCTGTTCAACCAATCATTGAAACAAAAGAGAAGATAACTTACGGAAAGGGAAGGCACTGCATGGAAGGTACCCTCACGAGCAGAGTATACCAGAAGTCGACATCTCTGCGTCGCACACATGGCTCCAGCACGGGGATCTCTTTCCGGAGACAGAAGCCTTCATGATAGCTATCCAGGACCAAGTGGTGCCAACATTGAACTACAGAAAATACATTCTGATAGATTCTACTATTCATTCCGACTCTTGTACAAGATGTGAGGCTGCAAGCGAAACTATCCAACACGTGATAAGTGGATGTAGCGGCCACGCACAGTTGGAATACAAGAGGTACGATAAAGTGGCGCATGTCCACCAATTATTGGCATTGAGAACAGGCTTACTCGCCACTTCCGTGCCGTATTATAAATATGTGCCTCAGAATGTGCTTGAAATTAGTGAGCACACACACTACTGGGATAGCTCCATTATCACTGACAGACATGTCGGCGCCAATAGACCCGATATAACCATTGATAGAAACCATCAGCAAGGTTTTCCTTAGCAATACCCAATACCCATAACATATCGGGAAAACATCAAGAGAAGATCCAGAAGTATACCGATCTCGTCCATGAAGTCGCAACTCAGTGGAACTTCAATAAAGTGACAACTGTGCCTATAATAATATCAGCTACAGAAGTGATCCCGAAAATGACACTTCGAACACTGGAGTGTGTTCACTTGGATGCCAGGAATGAATATAATATGCAAAAGTCTGTAATTTTGAATACATGCCGTATTGTCAGAAGCCATCTGAACATTCAGTAAAGCAACCACACACCTGGTCATCATTCCTGTGTGTGGTTGACATACCGACCAGTAGATACTGTGAATAATGTAAGATGTAATAATGAATTTATTATTATTATTATTATTATTATTATTATTATTATTATTATTATTATTATTACTACAATCGGGTGTATAACGGGTCAATATGATGTCTTGGGTAGAGAGAGCGAAGGTACATTACTGTTCAAGAGCAAACAAGGGGCCATCTCAGCATTTGCTCAAGGGAAACTGAACAAAACCTGATCAATATAAGTGATATAGCTTTACATCACGACATGAAATAATTAATATGTCAAATTGAGATCTAAGGACAAATCATTTGCAAATTTTACACATTCGCCAAAGGGGACATAATAACTAATGTTCGTTCTCACTGTCGGTAGCACAAATATCGAATGTCCCGAAGATTAAACTTAGGAACTTTCCAAGGGAATTGGGATAGTAAATATTTACAATCTATCAGGTTATTTGATAATTTATACAAGAAAATATATTGGTTGTATTTCCTATGTGATTCTAAGGTGCTAGTAATGAGTTACTCCAGGTGAAGGAAGGCCCATTTTCCATGCAAAAAGTTAAAAAAATTATGCTGAATAGTCTCAATTTTATTTATATGGTTACTGCAAAATGGCGACCAGACAATGGAAACATATAATAAAGTGGGGCAAACCAATGTTAGATATAGTTATCGAAAAGTGTGGGGATTTTTAAAATCACATGTTGTTCTTCTAATAAAACTCATTTAATTAGATTTGGTCACTATATAATCAATATGAAAATTGAATCAAATATTACACCAAGGTCTCTGAAGGTTTGAAGTTCATCCAGCTTTTCACCATTTAAACAATAATTAGTTAATATTGGATCCCTCGATCTAGAGTAAGGCAGGACTTTACATTTTCGAATATGAAGTGGTAATTTGTTCTCAGTACACCATTGGAACCAGGCACTTAAACATCCTTGATGTTTTAGAGTCATTTGGTATTTTAACAATTGAGTATATTTTAAGGTCATCAGCAAAGAAGAGACACATATCAAGTTTCAATTTAATATCATTTATATACATTAAGAACAGAAGGGACCCAAGGTGATAACCTTGAGGTACACCTGATGGAACTGCAATGTCTCTTGATATGAAAGATGTATACTTGACATTTAAAATTCTACCCGTCAGATAATCATCTAACCATTTCAAAAATGAGCCATGTATACCAATGTTACTCATCTTTTGTAATAATATACCATGATTTACTTTATTAAAAGTTTCAAAATTAGTGTATAGTATCATTTTGATTGAATTGTACATGTTGTTCGATTACAAAATGCTGGAAAGATATTAAGTTAGTGGTTGTTGACCTTTGTTTTCTGAAACCATGTAGTTCATCAATTAATATCAAATCAAGTTGCTTAGATAATTTATCTGTTACTCTTGATTCAAGAAGTTTAGGTATAATACTAAATTTCGTTATTGGTCTGTAATTTTTCATGTCAGATCTGTCAGATGATTTATGGATTGGTGTAATGAATCCTCTTTTCCAGATGGCTGGAAAGGAACCTTCATTTAATGATTTAGAGAAAAAAAAGTCAAGTGTAGGTATTAGATTAGATGCACAATTTTTCAAAAAGACTGGTGGAACTTCATCAGGTCCAGAACCACCTTTCGTGTCAATTTTTTGAATTGATGAAAAAACCTCTTTTTGCGTTATAGTTAAGTGTCTAACATTAACTATTCTATTCGTATAAACATCAGTGATATTACAATAACTCAAATCAGTGTTATATACAGATTGAAAGTTATCAGCAAAGTACTCAACAATGACTATACCAGTAGTATATAAATCATCATTATGCATGACATTTGAAAGGCCAGTTGTACCACATTTAGCATTTGGATATTTCCAAAATGACTTTATGTCATGAGTGATTGAATTTTCAATATTACTAATATACATATAATATAGACTTTTTTATTATGAGATGTACAGGATTTGCAAAAATCCGAAAATATTTAATAATCGTTTATCAAATCCATTGTCATTTTATATTTTTTATGACCAATTGATTTATTTTTCAAAATGTTTATTGTTTCCCTTGAATACCAATGAGGATATTTAGATTGAATTACAAGGTATTTCGGAACATTCTTTTCAATAATATTGAACATTAGATTATAAAAATAGACTAAACAACTAAATAAACTAATAATCTAAAGAATTATTAACAAAATAGCAAAGCCAATCACACAATATCAAATCGTTATTTATCGCAACATAATCCGCTCTTTCAAAATTGTATCGAATTTCATCAGTATAAAGTGACTGGAATCTAACATTAATACTGAACAAAACGTCTAAAGCAGGATGGTATTTATCACAAGATAAAATTGGTGATGTAGATTTGAATATTTTACAATGTGGATATTTAGTAAATATCAGATCTAATATATTACCAAATTCATTTCTAAATGAGTTACATAGAAATAAATTTAAATAGTTTACCGAGTTTAATAATAATGAGCTAGGTTAAATGTCATCGTTAGCGGGGCCACCAGCTATCAAAAAGACTGATAAAGGATTACTCTCAAATATTCGTTCTAATTTTTCAGTAAATTGTGAGTATGCTACCGACATAGATTTTGGAGGTATGTACACTGATGCCACAATAAGGTACGAGCTTTCAGTTCTAACTTTAACAAAAATTTGTTCTGCACAAGAATTACAGGATTCAAAAGCAATACAATATTATTTCTTGTGAATAGCAATCATCACCACACTGCCTTTGCTATATTGACTTGTTGCTGCACTTTTGTTGTTTCTAAAGATATTGTCATGAATAAGGTAGAGCTCAGCATCATTAATCCCTTCACGTAGCCAAGTCTCTGTGAAAATCAGGATATCGATGTCATCAAAGGCCTTTACATTGTTGTTGAAGGCAGAAAGCTTAGTTCGGAGTCCATGAAGATTTTGATAGTAGATGGAGATTGCCTGTTGTTTAGTTTTCTTGGTCTCTATTTTTAGATTTGCCCTTGAATGATCCATCGATAATTTGTGTAATATTATTAATGTATTTGAGACGGAGATTATTGTTGCCCTTTCTTGATTCCTCATTTATTACAGAAATAAGTCCTCTAAAATTACTACGTAGACGGAGAGTCATATCAGGACTAATCTTGGCATCATCTTTACACTTTTTTGTTTATTAATATTTCCAGAGCTTCTTTTCCACTTGGCAAAAATACTTTGATGGGTCTAAACGTATCATTTGTATCAAATGAACTAGTTTTGTCTGATTACCAAGTCTAGTAAATTTAATCTCAAAATCAATTATTACGCTCAATATTGAGTTAATTGCCTCCTTATCGCTATCAAAACACTGCTGTGCTGTTTGTTTACGATTTTCGGTGATGCCATCAATGATAATATTATTGGAGCGTCTTTGCCGATCAACGATTTCTGAATAGAGTTCTTCATAATTAATTTTAGCAGTGTCTGTTACTGAAGTTTCACAATTATGCATTGCTTTGAGGTCAAAAACGTCTTTACAAAGTTAATCATTTGATTCTTCAAGTGCATCTATTTTGGAGTTGAGGTTAAGTAAAATAGCTTTCAAATCACTCCAAATATTCAGTGATTTGCAAGTCATAAAATGATATTCCAATTCTCTGGAAGTTTCTCTCAATGAGACAACCCTCATTCAGTAGTACTAGGCGAAGTACACTCTGGGTGAAGTTTACCTTTACAAAGATAATAATCTACAAAGTCATTTGGTCATTTGATTTATTCCAAAGAATAATAAATCTGTAGGCACTTCAAAAACCATATCAAATAATTGTCCATATCGAACAAATGAATCACTAACCAGTCAATGGAATATTATCGATGAAACAAAACATTTCACAACTTAAGTTGCCGATAAGCATGATATCACAAACAAATCGGTATATATAAACTCACAACAGCAGTTCACTCGCTACATAAGGCAAAACACGTCCGATGANTAATAATAATAATAATAATAATAATAATAATAATAATAATAATAATAATAAAAACAATACATATCAATTCTGTTAGCAACAACATAAAATTTAACAATATTAATACATTCTATATTTAAAACTTGAAATGGTGAGGAGGCAAATTTTGACCAGTTTTTTTCTTTCCTTTCTTTCTTTTTGTCGTATGGAAGGAAGTAAAAATTAAATCAATAATTTAATTATTGTTAAAAAGGTAAAAATAAAGAGGTTTGACAGAAAAGTGACGGTAGTATGAAAATTGCTGAAAAATTGAGAGGACAAGAATCTAAAATTTTTAAAGAAATCTCAGTATTTATTAAAAACTCATCTTTCAGCAATACTTTTTTGTTTTGACGTTTCATTTGTTACGATTGATTGGATAAGAGTTGTAAAAATTATTTGTAGCTACAGAAATAAAATGGGTAATGAATGTGAAGAACTAATTAAATTGTAACTGACCAGACATGAAGATGTCAAATAGGTGCCTGAGTCCCCCATGCTGGATAAACACTTGATTCCAGTTTTCAGATGCTCCATCCAAAGAATCTTCTGAAACCTGCAAATAATAAAAATATGTTGGTTTTGTTCACAAAATTTCTTTTTTTTTTTTTTTTTTTCCCCTTTCATTTGTAATCAGGATTTTTACCTTATTTGTCAAAGAAATACGTTTAGCAAAACTTGATCTCCCTAGTGATTCAACGATGTAAAGAGAATACATTAACTTCTGTGGTGAAGAAGGGTCTAGTAAATCCTGAAGAGTGGGTTCTGTGGTGGTATCCAAGTTCTGGAAGCCTCTGAGCAAAATAGGACTTGTGGGGAGCAGAGTAAGGATGTCCCAAACTCTGCGTGATAACACTTGAGCCTTTGTGTGAGGCATCTCATGCTGAAAAATAATAATGAACTCCAGTGATTCTCATTCAAATAACGCAAGGTTCACAAAGAAATACAATGAATTATTCAAGAAACGTAACAACACGCTAGTATCATTACTATTTAAACTTATTTTTTTAAGTGAATACATTTATACCTTAGATTTATAATTGATACATGCTTAAAGTCTACTTGAAAGAATTTTGCTACTAGTCTAAACTTTACATAAGTGAATTTTGAATCATCATACCTATTAACTTCACAAATAACATAATGCGTTCAATATTTACACATTTCATTTTAATTTTATCTGTGATTTCACCCTGAAAAAGGTAGCAGAACAACAGCTGAAATGTTGGCATCTGTACCTAGGATATGGCATCTCCAGGACAGCTAAGTAGTCACTGACTCTGGCTGTAGAAGACTATGCTTCTTCTGTATATATCATTTTGCCAGGTCTTACTGATATAGATTTAATTAGAAATTTTACTTGTTTATTAGACTTGTACTTAGGACAAACTTGTGATGATGAAACTTTGATACAATTCTAAAACATCTTAAACATTTTATTCCTTGGCATTTCAAAACACATGCATAATAGGATATTGTTGCTATCAATAGCATCACTGTTATTAAGCTTCTTCTAATGATGATGGTGATGAATAAATATAACCGATCAGGAGACACTCCTTCACAACTTGAACATTCTTAGCTTGTTACCTTTCTCTACGTAGATATAAGGTAATTCCCTATTCTGATGGTCAATTTTAGTTCTGATATAATGTGAATATCCCAACATCTTAAGCAACAATATCATGTACAAAATGCAATACATGGCACAAATATTTTCAAATACACTTACCCCACCCTTCACTGGAGTTCGCATGGAGCTCAATGTATGCATGAGTCGAAATAACTGCTCAAAGTACTGAGGTTGTAAGAGCAGCAAAGTAGGCAAGCTCTCTCGAGGAGGTGGAGGTAATGCAGATGGCATATCCAAAGCGTCTCTTTTTTTCTGTTGACGTGAGGCTCCCATAGAGATGAACACCAACTGCAAGAAAAACATGGTTGAAATTCAAACCAATGGTACTAAAACAGCAGATGTCTCATTTTATCTCCATTGACAAATAATATTACAATATTGAAAATTGTATCCTACCAACTTTTGCATCCATTTCACGAAACAGTCTTCATCATAAGAAGCATGAAGGATTTGAATTTGTAATTTTTGGAAGTTCAAAGGTTTTAATGAAAATTGAATATACACCAATTTTAATAGATCATTTTGTACTACTCAAGGAAAAAAGTTAAAAAAAATATATAGTTTGGGAATGGTGGAAATCAAATCAAGACTTTCAGATAAAATCACAGCACTAACTCCTCTGTCTTACCAGATGTGACATAGTTTCCTCATATCAGTATTTGTAAAGCAATCTAATATTCTCACCATTTTAATTTAAAATCGCTCTACAACTATTTCTGGAAATTAAATCAACTGTGCCTCTCCAACCAAATATGGAAAATTTGGAATCATGGTTAGAAACAAATAACTTAAACTTGACTATTTTCAAAATGCATCATAATAACTTTTTCTTGTCACAGTAGCAATATTCATTTGTTACTCAGGAATCAACATTTAGGATTTGTAACAGCATTCAATGATTCGGAGGTTATTTTCAACTCTAAATTGAAATTTTCAATTTGTACTGATAAAGTGATAACAAAGGCTTGACAAAATGGGCTACATTAGGAGAATGACTATTGATTTCACAAATCCCAAATTGTGAACCACACTATACTTAACCTTGGTTGACCAGTATTCATGTACAAGTCTCAAGTTTGCTCTCTGCACTAATAATAATGTTAAAACAACAACATCTGTATCAATATTTATGAGGTGCAACAAATTTTCACCACAGAATTCCTGAGTAGCCTATTCGATTCCTTCATGCATATATTATAATGTTGGTCGTTATCAGTACTATGTAATCCAAGGTTCCTCTGACGTTTATTGGTGCCATTGTCCATTCAGCCGATTTCGCGATAAATAAAGGCCGAGATTTTCTTTTAAAGAACAGTCTAAACCCAAAGTTTGCGAGCTGAGTTCACTTGAACAAAAAGAGAAAGCCTCGATTACATCAGTAACATATCCAAGAGCTTGAGATGTTCATCTGACATGCTTTCCTGAATTTTTAACGTCATTTTTCTTTGTTTTTAGGCCTTTTTAAAGCATTTTAACAGCATTTTATTGATCATTATTGGCAATGTTTTAGGTCATCAAAATTTTGCCCTTAATTGGAAGTATCAAAGCAGTCCAACTTGCCAGTGTCCTATCTGATAATCTTCTGTCATGCATTAAACCATGTTCATCTTATTCCCTGTACAAGTAGAAGTAAATAATTCTCATACAATTTTGGCCCCTAAGGCATAGAAGGCGTTTTTTGTTCTTTTCCAATTTTGTCCCAGCCTGTATATCACTGGAATTTAGAGCACACCAAGACTCAACGCACTGTCGTAGACTTGGGAGGTGACTTGTGTAATCTGGAAACAACGAGTGCGATGTAAGCTGGCCAGCTTGTGGACTAAGGTTCTGATGGCGATCTGATATTAATGTTTCTGAAGTTGGGAGAGATCACATGACCAACAAAATTTGATGAGAATGACTTACAAGCTGAGATTATGTTCTGTGCATGGCAAGTGACATGTTACGCAAGGGCTTATCCATTAAGTAGTGTTAATATATTTTTTCTTCCAGTATATATTTGTGTGTGTTGCAAAGCTTTCAAGGCTTCTTTGAATCTTTGAAGACAATATTATGGGTATTTTACAACTAAAAAAGATTTGATTGTTGATGAGAATGTTAAGACTTATTGCTAAACTATAATTTTCTTGTTTCTTAAAATGATCACAATCAAAGTTTTTGTCACTATCCTCATCACCTTCACATGAATCAATGTTTCGTTCTTTTGTGTCCTTCTCCCATTCTGCAACATCTTCCAACTGTTTAGACTCCTCTGAAAGTTCTGCGCACTGAATTCGCATTGTCCTTAGTCTTTCATGAGACACCACCTAAGAACATTTTCTTCTGTGTTGCTAAATTTTCTACCTGCCTTCGCACTTCCGTTTGTTTGAGATTCCCTCTTTAAAATCAAAAATATTGCTCTGAATTCCCCGGCAAATTCATGGTGGCAAATGACGACATGATGGAGAATATAATTACATATTGTAGATATGTGCAATATTTTTACTATCTTCGCAGTTTATTATAACATCAACTTTTATAAGTTTCATGGAATGGCAATTAACCTTAATCAAACCTTAACCGACTAAACTTAATCCGTGAATATAAGATGATCCCCGCATTTCTCAATTGAGATATTTAGGTAAAAACCTCGTCTTATATTCGGGTAAATACAGTATTATTCTTTTGTGTCATATTCAATCAACTCATATCAATTATCCAAAAAGATGTAAGCAAGATTTTCTCTAGCTCCATATTTTTTAAAGCTTTTTGCACAAATCCAGTGACACATATTGAATCATACTGTCTTTGAAATGTATTTTCAAACGGAAGCAAAGAACATTGTATACTTTTTTCACCAAAATCACTGTGGAATTAAATATGAAACTAAATTTTTAAAACATAAAAATGTAAAATAACTTCAAAGTATAATCAATAAAAACACACTTAAAATAAAAAATTTCAAGCAACTTTAATTAATTAATTTTCAGTTCTTTGGACATGGAGATAATCTGATCTTCTCGAACATTACGTAGCCAGATTGTACCCAATAAGAAACATCAAAATTAAGCAAATAATAATAATAATAATAATAATAATAATAATAATAATAATAATAATAATAAAATAATGGTAATCATAAAGGTCTTTATTGCCAAATAAAATGCGAGTCTCTATTAAACAAATGATTTACATATTAACCTTAATAATAAAATGAACAAATAATAAGACTGAAAAGAGGAAAGAGAAATATCGGACCAGAATGAAAGAGATATGGAAGCAAAGAAAAGTAGAAAGTTGAAATAAACATAGTTCATGGTGGGTCATTCAAAGGAAAAAGAAAAGCCAATCTAGTACCCTCACTGAAAACCAACCTAGTACCCTGAATTTGAACTATATACAATAAAATCCTTTGTTATTTTAAGTGTGTTTTATCTTATGAATTTTTAAGAAACATATTTTTAAAAAGTAAAATTTCAAAACCATTTTAAAATTCATTTTTTACAATTTACAACAGTTATTTACAATATTTATTTTTGAATTTCTGTGAATGTAATTAATGTCCATTAGGGGGAAAAAATGAAACGACATATTCATAATTCTTTCATTTATAATTTTCAATTACTTTTTAATGCAAAAGGAATGTTTCACCTGCAAATCCTTAAAGCCCATTTCTTGCAATGTCTTTTCATCAAATTCTGCAGTGAGCTCTTGACCTTGGGTAATCATACGAATGGGACCTTCAGCCAGAAGTGAACCCAACATGTGACCTGTTGCTCCAGTGACTGCAGTGGCCTCTGCCTTAGACTGAAGGCCCTCCCACCATTTGGCCACTTCTGCTCGCAAGTCAGCTACATAATCTCCAGAGACAAGATCCAGGGTCGTTTTATCAGGAACTCCAGCAGGCTGCACTACGACTCTTACTGGAATAGCACCACGCTCACCCAACGGAAGCTGAACATGACTTGCAACACCACGCCCTTCTAGGGCCCAGCGCCGTAGATGATAAGCATACCTACACAAAAAAAACAAAGGGTAAATTGGGCTCAATTTCATTGAAAACAATTAATACATTCCTAACATTGCATCGATGGGAACTTCATAAACATTTTGTGATCTTTACAATACACTAATAGTGTATCGTACATCATCTGTTATCAAGGTGGAATAATAATGATGAGACACAACAAGAAAATAGCAACAATATTATACACCATGATCAAGTGGTACTAGGCACGCCTGACGATGTACTCTAAAATGAATAGCAAAATAATATAAAAAGAAAATATCAATATGACAAACCAAGGCAATGGGAAAAGTAGGAAAAGATTGAGAGGGAAGGAGGAAGGGAGGAAAAGAAAGAGTACAAATTGGTATAGATAATCAGATAATTCAATAAGTATCAACTTTCACATATCTAGGCAACAAGATATAATAAGAGAGGAAGATTTTGAAACAAAACTGGCCAAATTTAACATCAATGGTTGCATAAACAGACAATTTTAAATCATAAATAAAGAAACAAAAATAAGAAGAATACTTAACATAGTGGCAAAGCCAACTATACGATGTGGCAGTGAAACATGGACACTCAAACAGAGAATAGAGGCAGTTGCGTAGACTTCCACGCCCAGAGTTTGTGTTATCTTGGCTATTCGGGACGAGCCAAGTCACTGACATGGTGGCTAACATTTCAGCCAGTGTATTGTGGCCTTCCACAGAGTAGCAGTGCACTCTGAGGAAGGCCACAAAACGCTGGCCAGAACGTTAGCCACCATGTCAGTGATGCGGCTCATCTCGGATAGTCTAAATACTAGAAAATAGAAGCAGCCCAAATGAGGTACCTGAGAATAATACTTCAAGTAACACAAAAAGACAAAATATGGAACAAAGAAATACAGAAAACACTGAAAACAAAGAACGTGGTATCTGAAATAGAGAAATATCAGGCAAAATGGCAAGATCATATAAAAAGAATGCAACTAAGCAGATTCCTAAAGATGGCAAAGAACTTCAGACCAAGAGAAAATAGATACCCCAGCAGACAAAAGAAACAGTGGCAGGACCGGGAACACCATAACTAGTGTAGGGGACTACTGAAAACAAGGAACATGTCATACGTTGTTGTTGTTGTTGTTGTTGTTGTTGTTGTTGTTGTTGTTGTTGGTTGTGGTGGTTGTTGGTTGTGGTTGTTGTTGGTTGTGGTGGTTGTTGGTTGTGGTTGTTGTTGGCTGTGGTTGTTGATGGCTGTGGTTGTTGTTGGTTGTGGTTGTTGATGGTTGTGGTTGTTGATGGTTGCGGTTGTTGTTGGTTGTGGTTGTTGTGGTTGTTGTTGGTTGTGATTGTTGTTGGTTGTGGTTGTTGTTGGTTGTGATTGTTGTTGGTTGTGGTTGTTGTTGGTTGTGGTTGTTGGTTGTGGTTGTTGTTGGTTGTGGTTGTTGGTTGTGGTTGTTGTTGGCTGTGGTTATTGTTGGCTGTGGTTGTTTTTGATGACAATGACAACAACAACGTATGATAACAACAAAGACCTGGCACTATTAAAATTACAGTTAAAGTTCAAACACTTTAAAGCTTAAAACATTCCATGAATCTTTGATGGCTGCAGTTAAAAGAATTGAACAAACTTGCCGACTCAAACTTCAAACCATTAGATTACAACTCGAAAACCCACATGAGAAATTTATATACTGGCAGTTGTGCTAAAAATCGAATGTCTTGTATCGCTGTGAGTGTTTAAAAGATGAAAATTAAATATGAATAAAAAATTCAGTAGAAATGGCATAACAGAATTAGTTTAAAAATATGTTCAATGACCAATATAGACACTATTTAACAAATGGGTAAAACAGGTTATACTGTGCAAGTGAATTAACAAGCACATAATGGCCTATTACCCTTATATATTATGCAATATTCTTCCCCATCTTTTTATGGTTTTGACATTTTTTCGTAATGTGTCTGTATGATTAATGGTATTGACACCAGTCGCACATGCCTTATATAATGACTGGCAGTAGCAATTGCATGGTATTCCACATTTGAGCAGAGCGGTTATTCCCAGATATTCCTGAAAATATTAAATTGAAGCCGCTGTAGCTAGGAAGGAGAAGAAAAAGGAAAAGGAGGAAAAGAAGGCTGTGGAGGGGAAGGGCATCAGGGAAGAGAAAGAGAAGATTAAGAATAAGAAGAGAAAAAGAGAAGAAGAAAGAGGAGTAATGAGATATTAAGATTCAAACTTTTGGCAAAACAATGTTGAACTAAGATGTTTAATCATTACGTTTGCACGTTATTGAAATGGCTAAAACGGTAAACATGCTTTTGCATATACAATATTATTTTGAATGCAGTGCTCCAAGAAAGAAGACCATCTGATGGCACTGCAAGATAAAAACAAAAATGTAAAATTAGATAATTTTAAAAAATGTTCTTGAAATTGAAATAAAAAAAAGATGAGTTTAAAATTTGCAAACATTAATTGCAATGGAAATCTTTAACCACATAATGTTTCTTGTAAATAATAAGATAGAATTTTGATAACTATTAAAATAAGGTACAATATTTCATTTGAATGTTCATCTATCTTTGAATGTACTACAGGTATAAATAAATCATCTCTAACTCTATTTCCTGCATCCCCTTGATTGAATCATTAAGTTTGAGCAACTGGAGCAAGGATTGATTGATTGATTGATTGATTGATTAATTAAGGTTTATAGGGACAACTGATCATTTCAAAAAAGCCTTTATATTAGATAATGGTACAGAAGGAATATCAAAGTGAGTTCCACATCGCCGCTTTCACCATCTGGTCAGTTCATTCCCTCTGATTCACATAACGGCATGGAACATGACATCACATATTTGAAGACTTTGAGAATTGAATACATGGGATGGGATAGGTCAATATCTCTATGGCAATGATCAATATTTTCCCTTCTTTGGGAACTGGGACGATGGGCTATGACTTCTTGCCATAGAGCAGGGATGGTATGCTCCTCCCACATACAGACCTACAAGACAGATGAAAAAACATCACGAATCTCTGCCAAAATAAATTATCTCTATGCTCCTATTAAACTTGATTGCTATTATCAAGATGTTTGGTGTCTAGGCAATAAACTACCTTCTTTGTTTTGCCATGATTTATCAATACTGAATCTTAAAAGTATTACAGAAACTGACTTAATCCTAATGTTTTGTCTTCAAAATTTATCGATATCAATGAATAAGAAATTTTTTGTAAAGCTCACTGAATTCAAATAGGTGAAAGACAATTATAGCAATTTGCAAGTGCTTTGATGTTTCTCCTGTTGATTTATATAGTATTGATGAACTATTTCCGAATAGTGATATTGTTAGGATTAAACTACACTTACAGAGTTGGTAATAATTGTTTTGGTAGGTTACATACCTCCAAATATAGGCCTAATCGATCTTTGTAATGAACTTATGTTACTTCAATGTCTTTGGTCAGATAATATTATTATGAATGGTGACTTTAATTGTTCCCAATATATTGATATTGTCTTACATTCTTCTCTCGATTCTAAATGTAATATAATCATAAGCCTGTAATTTTTTGAAAAATATTTTATAATATAATCATTAAATAATTGTGATGGTAAATTTCTGGATTTGTTATTTACTTTTACTCATCATAATGTAACTCTTTCTTTAGATCCTATATTTAATATTGATCCATATCATTTTCCTTTGAATTTTGATTCTAACTTACTAGTCACAAAACCAGAACTTGTCAATTTTCGAATGTTTCAGAAACTTGCACATTGCAATTATAAAAAAAAAAAATTCTCTCTTATTAATGAGCATCTCTTAATGGTGGATTGGACAACTATCTTTGAAGATGGTGCAAGCACGAGTGTTAATTATCAAAGTGACAAATTCTATGAAAAATTATATATCATTATTTATTATAATGTTCCCTTAGTTTCCACCAATTTTATGATTATCCACCATGGTTCAATACTGACACCATTCAATAAATAAAGTTACAAAATTAAAAGCTTCAAAAGTATAAGATCACAGGACATGATGATCTACTTTTAGATATCAAACTTTTTAAGTGCCACAATTTAAAAAAATATCACGATTCTATATGCAGACTACAATAGGCATATTGAAACCATTTAATTAATAATATTTAAGCGGCGATGGTGTAGCGGTTAGCGTATTGGATTGTTATACCCAAGTTCACGAATTCAAATCCAATCGATACCGTGGATTTTTTAAGGGTGAAAAAATCCTTTGTACGCCTTCCTTCGAAGGGGAAGTAAAGCCGCCTGTTCCATGTTAGTAGATTTACTTGCATGTAAAAGATCCTCAAGTCTCAACGACGCCACTGAGCTGAATTCAAATCGCCTGTTTTGTCGCTCAAAAAACACTTCCATTCTCTTTTAGATGGTGAAAGGAGCGTAGCGAAATTTGCGTGGTCAGATGGAAGAGCAAGTCTGATGGCCAAAGTCTCGCAACGTAAAATAATGCATCAATTCAATTCAATAATATATCTTGATTTTGGAATTCTGTGAAAGTCCAAATCTAAACGACGCAATAACTGACGCAAGTGAAATTGCGGAATGTTTTTCTAATGATTTCGGAAAGATATATACTGTTGAACCAGAAGGTCCACTGCCGACCGTTGAAGAGAGATGTACCGGAATTATTGAAAATAAGGAATTTTCAAATATTGAAACTGCCCAGATTATGTGCGGACTGAATGCAAACTCTTCCACCGGACCCGATGGTATTCCAACCGTGTATTTGAAAAATTGTAATTTACAACTTGCTCCCTGACTGAATAAAATATTCAAGCAATCCTTAGAATTAGGGAAATTGCCCTCTAAATGGAAAAAAGCTGTTATCACACCGGTTTTCAAGAAAGGAGACAAAAAGTTACCACAAAGCTACAGACCAATAAGTCTGACAAGCACAGTGTGCAAAGTCATGGAAAGGGTAATTGTCCGATGGCTTCTAGATCATGCATTTGGAAATGATATCATCCCAAACAACACGGTTTCATCCCCGGAAGATCAACGTCTACAAATTTACTACAGTCGCTAGATATATGGACCAAGGATATGGACCAGAAACGACCAGTCGATATCATATATCTGGATTATGCTAAAGCTTTCGATAAAGTTCCACATCAACGCCTCATACACAAACTCTCTGCAATACTCTGGGCGAGCAGTAACAGAAATTTGTCGGTCTTCAGTCCTGGGTTTCGGATGCCGACTACCCGAGCTGCAGTAATGGATCTTTGGTAATAGTCCAGTCAGGATGTTATGCAATCCCAAGGGATGGGGATTCACTTGGATCAAAGAGTTGGGTTAAATATTTCCTATAGTGTTTATGCTGCACCAGTGCAATGCTTGAGGGAGTTCGAGAATTACTCGATCGCTTAATCGATGACGCGAGAACGAAGGCCCTTAGTATTGCTGGGGACTTCAATGCGTGGGCCACGCAGTGGGGCAGCAGAGTACGAACCGACGCGGGTGGCTCTCCGGACAGCCTTGACAGTTTGGGGTGTCTGCCTCTGCACACGGGGGCCAGTCCGACCTTTCTAATGAATGGTCGCAGGTCGGTCGTTGATCTAACTTTCGTCTGTAAAAGCTTGCTAGACGTAATTGTATCATGGAGGTTAGTGCACATTATACACATAGTGACCAAAAGCTATTGTGTATGAAGTAAAGAGCAGTGGCATTTTGAGCTCACCAAGGGGTAGAAGGAAAGCTGTTTTGGAACCACAGGACGTTCGATCGTGATTCCTTTCATTGCCATGATGGAGGGCAACCCTGAAGATATGTTGGCCCGTGACTCTGAATCTATTGTAGAAACCGTAATGAACCGGGTTTTTGACGCTTGTGATGCGTCAATGACAAAAGGTCAAGGAGAGAACGCCGTCTCCAGTGTACTGGTTGACTGACGAGATCGTGGAACTTCGCAGGGATGCCACGAACACGTAGATTGGCACAGCGCGCCTGGGCAGCCCAAACTATGAATTTCTCGAAGCACAACATCTGGACGCAGAAGAGCTTTCACAAAGCCATTAAGATTAGTAAGTGTCGTTGCTGGAGAGAGCTGGGAGGAGGTGGATGCTGACCCTGGGGACGCCCGTATAAGCTGGAACGGCCAGACTCAGGGTATGTTCAGGCGACCACCACTTGCCCGTTTTTATGGGAAAAGTTGTAGCTACCTTGTTTCCTTCGCAGGTAGATATGTTACAACCGAAGGATTGTCTGGAGATCTAAGCGAGGTTCCGGCAGTCACGTGGATGAACTTTCCAGAGCTTGCGGCAAGGTCCAAGATTGCAAAGCCCCGGACTAGATGGGGTCCCAAATGTAGCAATTAAGACGCCTATTAACTCGGCCGATCTATTCTTGCAGGCATATAATGCAGTCATACGAGAGGGGATTTCCCCCGTCGATGGAAGCGCAAACAGTTAGTCCTTCTTCCCGAATGGCGATAAGGCACCTACTGATCGGCAGCCTATGCCAATATGGCTTACTGGACCAGCAGGCAAAGTGTTGGAGCGGATTATCTGCAATCGTATTGAGTCAGTTTCCAGAGGGGCCTCAAGGATTGTTGATAATCGTACGGCTTAGAAAGCGAGAATCACGTGTAGAATGCTATTCAAGGTAGTCATCGACATTGCACGCAAGGCCATTGAAGCAAACGATGGAAAGGGCGTTCCTATGAAGTATTGTGCTATAGTGACCCTAGACGTGAAAAACGCCTTTAAACCTGCAAGGTGGAGCTCCATTCTTTCTGGCGCTACAAACTCCGGAGTTCAAGGTACATCTCGAACTGGTAAAAAGTTACTTTAAGGAGAGAGTCCTCCTATATGAACTGGGTCTGGAGTACAATCTTATACGGTCACAGGCCGGTGTCCACAAGGCTCGGTACTTGGTCCGATGTTGTGGAACATTATTGTATGACGCCGTGTTGAAGCTCGAGTTGCCGGAAGGCCGCAAGAACGATTGGATTCGCTGACGATGTTTGCAATTGTCGGTCGGCAAAATACATCGAGCAAGTCACCGGCAGGTTGCCAACGAGGCTGTGGCGGAGATCCGGCGGTGGCTTACGTCGGTAGGGCTCAGATGGCCGCCATAAAACAGAGGCTGTGCTGGTGACGGGCAGAAAAGTGAGAGAGAGTTTTACTCTTTAATGTAGGAGGCTGCAAAATATCCTCGCAGCTGTCATGAGGTATTTGGGAGTGCATATTGACGCGAGACTGCGCTTTGACGAGCACCTGGCATGTCTCCGAGAAAGCGTCTCGTATGGCATCCGCATTGGCACGCATTATGCTAATGTAGGGGTCCTGGCAAAGAAGTCGAAGGCTGCTGACTAGCGTAGTAAATTCCATTCTTCTCTACGCAGCTCTATTTGGGCTGATGCCATGGGCATTCAGTTCATACGCCCGTGGGGCTAAGTCGGTGCATAGAAGGTCCGCCTTGCGGGTTGCTCGAGAGTTTCGCACGCGTATCTTATGATGCTGTGTGTGTGTTAGCAGATATGCCTCCGATCGACCTCATTGCGCCAGGAGAGAGCTAGACCTCTATTTGCGCAAGCGGAGGGGGCCTCAAACTGGAATACCATTAACGAAAGAAGAAAGGGGGTGACAATGGACCAATGGCAACGAGATGGGAGCAATCATCAATTGGGCGATGGACTTTTCGGGTCATTCCGACATCTGACGTGGATCCAAAGGGAACATGGAGAATTAGATTTTTATCTAACTCAGATGCTGACGGGGCATGGATGTTATCGAGAGTATCAGCTCAGATTCCGGTTGGACGATAGCTCTCATGCCAAGGTGTTTCCGGTGATTGAAGATGTAGAACACGTGTTCTTTTCATTGTCCACGCTTCGCAGTGGAAAGGGAAGAATTCACAGACTCCTCCAAGAGGAAGTGACCCTGAGACTATCGTCACTAGGATCTGCTGAACAAGAGTATTGGAGTGCGGTAGCCACCTATGCGCAAAGGTCCTGAAGACTCTCCGCTCCGGGAGCAGCTACGAAGAAGTCTCCCGTAATATTTCGGTGAGTGCGAAAAGCCCAATCTTCCTTCTCGCGATGCAATGCCTGACGGCAGTTCGCGGGAAGGAATAGGAAGGAAAGGGAGGGGTTTTTAGTGGTAGGCATAGGCTAGCTATGAATCCCACACGCTGCGGTTTGCGGGCCCCGCGGTGTTTAGAAGATTTTCCCCTGCCCACACACACACAATTTATTTATTTTATTTTATCATCATTCAATTGATCACAAAAAATTGACTATCCAGACAATCCTTAAAGGCGCTCAGAGTTTCTTTTTGTATACAAAGTGGCGGTAAGTGTATTCCATGTATTTACCACTTGATTCACATAAAATGAGACGTTGTCCTGTCCTTATCCTCTCTTTCACCAGTTTCAACGCGTGTCCTAGACTCCGTGGCTTTAATGAAAAAGTTGTTGAATTCAGGATCGTTATAATCCTTTCAGGATCTTAAACGTTTCTACAATATCATTTCTACTTCTTCTCTGTTCTAATGTTAGAAGAGACATTTCTCTGCATCTTTCTC
>BOPP01000120.1:2989604-3043322 GCA_017312745.1 Gryllus bimaculatus | reverse complement strand
CTTGCTAAGACGTAATTGTATCATGAGGTTAGTGCACATTATACACATAGTGACCACAAGCTATTGTGTATGAAGTAAAGAGCAGTGGCATTTTGAGCTCACCAAGGGGTAGAAGGAAAGCGTTTTGGAACCACAGGACGTTCGATCGTGATTCCTTTCATTGCCATGATGGAGGCAACCCTGAAGATATGTTGCCCGTGACTCTGAATCTATTGTAGAAACCGTAATGAACCGGGTATTTTGACGCTTGTGATGCGTCAATGACAAAAGGTCAAGGAGAGACGCCGTCTCCAGTGTACTGGTTGACTGACGAGATCGTGGAACTTCGCAGGAATGCCACGAACACGTAGATTGGCACAGCGCGCCTGGAGCGCCCAAACTATGAATTCTCAAGAAGCAACATCTGGACGCAGAAGAGCTTTCACAAAGCCATTAAGATTAGTAAGTGTCGTTGCTGGAGAGAGCTAGGGAGGAGGTGGATGCTGACCCTGGGGACGCCCGTATAAGCTGTAACGCCAGACTCAGGGTATGTTCAGGCGACCACCACTTGCCCGGTTTCATGGGAAAAGTTGTAGCTACCTTGTTTCCTTCCCAGGTAGATATGTTACAACCGAAGATTGTCTGGAGATCTAAGCGAGGTTCCGCAGTCACGTGGATGAACTTTCCAGAGCTTGCGGCAAGGTCCAAGATTGCAAAGCCCCGGACTAGATGGGGTCCCAAATGTAGCAATTAAGACCCTATTAAGACTCGGCCGATCTATTCTTGCAGGCATATAATGCATGCATACGAGAGGGGATTTCCCCCGTCGATGGAAGCAGCAACAGTTAGTCCTTCTTCCGAATGGCGATAAGGCACCTACTGATCCGGCAGCCATCGGCCAATATGCGTTACTGGACACAGCAGGCAAAGTGTTGGAGCGGATTATCTGCAATCGTATTGAGTCATACAGAGGGGCCTCAAGGATTGTTGATAATCAGTACGGCTTTAGAAAAAAGCAGAGCCACGTAGATGCTATTAAGGTAGTCATCGACATTGCACGCAAGGCCATTGAAGGCAAACGATGGAAAGGCGGTCCTATGAAGTATTGTGCTATAGTGACCCTAGACGTGAAAAACGCCTTTAACACTGCAAGGTGGAGCTCCATTCTTTCTGGCGCTACAAACTCTCGGAGTTCAAGGTACAATCTCGAATTGGTAAAAAGTTACTTTAAGAGAGAGTCCTCCTATATGAAACTGGGTCTGGAGTACAATCTTATACGGTCACAGCCGGTGTCCCACAAGGCTCGGTACTTGGTCCGATGTTGTGGAACATTATGTATGACGCCGTGTTGAAGCTCGAGTTGCCGGAAGGCCGCAAGAACGATTGGATTCGCTGACGATGTTGCAATTGTCGTCGGCAAAATAATCCGAGCAAGTCACGGCAGGTTGCCAACGAGGCTGTGGCGGAGATCCGGCGGTGGCTTACGTCAGTAGGCTACAGATGGCCGCCATAAAACAGAGCTGTGCTGGGACGGGCAGAAAAGTGAGAGAGAGTATTACTCTTAATGTGGAGGCTGCAAAATATCCTCGCAGCTGTCACTGAGGTATTTGGGAGTGCATATTGACGCGAGACTGCGCTTTACGAGCACCTGCGCAATGTCTCCGGAAAGCGTCTCGTATGGCATCCGCATTGGCACGCATTACATGCTAATGTAGGGGTCCTGGGCAAAGAAGTCGAAGGCTGCTGATCTAGCGTAGTAAATTCCATTCTTCTCTACGCACTCTATTTGGGCTGATCCATGGGCATTCAGTTCATACCCCGTGGGGCTAAGTCGGTGCATAGAAGGTCCGCCTTGCGGGTTGCTCGAGCGGTTTCGCACCGCTATCTTATGATGCTGTGTGTGTGTTAGCAGATATGCCTCCGATCGACCTCATTGCGCAGGAGAGAGCTAGACTCTATTTGCGCAAGCGGAGGGGGCCTCAAACTGGAATACCATTAACGAAAGAGAAAGGGGTGGACAATGGACCAATGGCAACGACGATGGGAGCAATCATCAATTGGGCGATGGACAATTTTCGGGTCATTCCGACATCATGACGTGGATCCAAAGGGAACATGGAGAATTAGATTTTTATCTAACTCAGATGCTGACGGGGCATGGATGTTATCGAGAGTATCAGCTCAGATTCCGGTTGGACGATAGCTCCTCATGCCAAGGTGTTTCCGGTGATTGAAGATGTAGAACACGTTTCTTTCATTGTCCACGCTCGCAGTGGAAAGGGAAGAATTCACAGACTCCTCCAAGAGGAAGTGACCCTGAGACTATCGTCACTAGGATGCTGCTGAACAAGAGTATTGGAGTGCGGTAGCCACTATGCGCAAAGGCCTGAAGACTCTCCGTCCGAGGAGCAGCTACGAAAAGTCTCCCGTAAATTTCGGTGAGTGCGAAAAGCCCATCTTCCTTCTCGCGATGCAATGCCTGACGGCAGTTCGCGGGAAGGAATAGGAGAGAAGGGAGGGGTTTTTAGTGGGTAGGCATAGGCTAGCTATGAATCCACACGCTGCGGTTTGCGGCCCGCGGTTTAGAAGATTTCCCCTCGCCCACACACACACAATTTATTTATTTATTTATCATCATTCAATTGATCACAAAAAATTGACTATCCAGACAATCCTTAAAGGCGCTCAGAGTTTCTTTTTGTATACAAAGTGCGGTAAGTGTATTCCATGTATTACCACTTGATTCACAATAAAATGAAACGTTGTCCTGTCCTTATCCTCTCTTTCACCAGTTTCAACGCGTGTCCTAGACTCCGTGGCTTTAATGAAAAAGTTGTTGAATTCAGGATCGTTATAAATCCTTTCAGGATCTTAAACGTTTCTACAATATCATTTCTACTTCTTCTCTGTTCTAATTTAGAAGAGACATTTCTCTGCATCTTTCTTCATAATCAAGTTGACGTAGTTCTCTCAGGATCTTTGTAATCTGCCTTTGTACTTTTTCAATATGTTTTTTATCTTTCTGATAATAGGGGGACCAAACCACATTAGCATACTCTAGTATAGGTCTGATATATGCGGTGTAGATTAGTTTCACCATAGATGGCGTAATGTAGAAATGTCTTTCTAAAGAGGTATAGTAGCTTATTGGCTTTTTAGTAACGTAAATACTTGTTATCCCATTTCAGATTTTGAGTATAATAACCCAAGATCATTTTGTTCTGTCGTAGAGTTGAGGATTGTTTCAACAGTATAATCATATTTGGGTTATTACTTCCTAAATGAAGACCAGTGCATTTATCAGAATTCAAAGGTAATACCAGGACTCCGACCATCTCACCACTTTGTTGAGGTCATTTTGAACGTCTGGTAGTTATTAATGGATTAGAGAAATTTTTGGTGTCGTCCGCAATAGCAATTCCAACACAAGGATAGTTCATTACCTAGGTTGCAAGTATACAAGATGAATAATCGCGGGCCTAGAACTGAACCTTGGGTACACCACTTTGTGACAGCACAAGGTCTCACAGTGTATTTCCAATGGTCAACTGGAATGTCCGCCTGATAAATATTCCTGGATCCACTTCAATAGCTTGCCTCGTATACCAAAGATGATTGCAACATCTATATTCATCTCGCGCACCGTCTGGGTGAGAAGGTCCTGGGCCGCCTCGCAATGGTTGTGTGTGCGTGTGCGTGTGCGTGTGCGTGTGTGTGTGTGTGTGCGTGCGTGTGCGTGCGTGTGCGTGTGTGTGCGTGTGTGTGCGTGTGTGTGCGTGTGCGTGTGCGTGTGCGTGTGTGTGTGTGTGTTTTATTATCTGTGATCTAATTATAACTGTATTACTCTAGGAAAATTATTTATTATATAACTTTATTTTACACCGATGTAATGATATGTGTATAACAGCTTGTTGCTGCCACCATTAATAAATTAATAAAAAAAATAAACTTACTCGCATTTCAAAGGGCCTAATGGAACACCCAGTAACAATCCCAAAACTAATATTTTCTTTAAAAATAAACTAAAACTTCTTTAAAAATATAGATCTTCACGTCGATCTCAAATTGCTCATGTTGTTGGCTTATTGGGAAATATATTGTATATTGACCTAGAATTTATATTTTTTACATTAAAAACTATGCTCAATACGCTAATTTCTGGCCCGCATGATACCTTCCATTGCTCAGCAATTTGGCTCCCCACTCCTTGCTATTTCTATTAATGATGTTGGAGATGAACATACTTGTCATGTGTTAATCTATGCAGAAGACATTGAGACATTAAGCTCTTTTTTTCTTTTTCTTTTTTTTTTTCTTTCTTTTTTTTCTTTTTTCTTTTTTCCTATCAAAACAGTACAAAATTGTGATTTGCAGTATAAACTTGATATTTTTGTCTCATGGTGCATGCGAAATACATTGGTACTTAAAACTGATAAATGTAGAGAGATGTCATTTTATAGGTTGTTATTTGTTAATTATAATTACTCTATTTTTGGTACAGTTCTTGCAAGAATTAGCTGTAAAAAAGATCTTGTTATCTTTGATCACAAACTAACTTAAATCCCATAGTGAAAGTGTTATTAATTCTGCAAACAAATTACTTGAATACCTGAGGACATGTGAGAAATTTGAGAATATTCAAACCTTGCTTGCATTATATTTCGCATTTGTACATTCCAGGCTTGAATATACTTTTGCTACAAGATAGAATTGGACTCTTAAAGGATCTTGAAAGATGTCAGCAAAGATTTGCAAAATATTTTGAGATCAAGTCTAGAGGAGGCTATCCACCACGTGGAATCAATTTCTTTATGCCAAATTTAATCTAGATTTCCTCAGAAATAGAAAACAAACATCACAAATTATATTTTTGACAAAATTATTAGAGGCATAATTTATGCCCTTTATTTATTATCTCAAATTCTGTTTACTACTACACCACGTTTGAATGCTCACTTTTCTAGATTTTTTTATAATCCTGTTACTAGTGACATATTGTCATAGCTTGAAGATGTTTAATATTTTGGAACTCGCAAATGATTATATCAGCGCCTCTAACCCTACTGATTTGTTACTGTCTCTCTTTCTTCTCTTGGTGTAAATATTATAGATTATTGGAATGCCTCAGAATAAATGAACATGCTTTTAGAGTTACTCCTTTAACTGGGGGTACTTGCAGGACTTTTGTAAACAAAATTAAATTAAATTAAATAGCAGCGAAATATGTAATAACAGGTAAAATATGTACAAATATGTAAATATACATAATTATACCAAAATCTGTAAATAAAAATAGTTCTAATTCATTCAGGATGTCTTGTGAACTCTAATAAATATTATTGAATGCAGGAATCTTGTTCCTATAAAAACATAAATTTACATGAATATCTGTTCCCTACTAATTATATTTGTGAATACATTCTTGACACCTATCGCAAATTTGCAATCACAGGTGATTCTGACCAATGTTTTTGAATGGGCCGGTAAAAACAGATTCTCAAACAAATGGTATTGTATCAAGTGAAACGCGATATGAAAATGATTGAAAATCATTGCAGAAATTTTGCTATATGATGCGGCCTATGAAGTTGCACAGACTCTTGGATCGAAGCACTGCGAGAGTGTGAAATCTGATTTGCAAGAGACTGATTGATTGATTAATGGGTCATCTCTTCCAAATACAAATAATTATTGTAGAGATGTCACACAGAAGAAAGCTTATAATTAAAATACCTAATAATTACATGATGAATATAAAACAGAGGCATAACAAAGAGCTATAGTTTATAATAGTTATAATATAAGTTATAATAGCTGTAGTTTATTGAAGATGCATTCACCCAGAAATAGGTAGAGATGAATATGAAAAAATTCAGACTGATTATAAAATGCATTTTACACATAACAATAGAAAAAGATTATACAATAAAATTATCTTAGCAATAATTTCCCGAACTTGGGGAGTCTTGCCAGCCAAAAGAAGAAGAAAAAGAAGAAGAAGAGAAGACAGAAAGAAGAAAAAAAGAAAGAAAGAGAAGAGAAAAAAAGAAGAAGAAGAAGAAAGAAGAAGAGAACAAAAAAGAAGGAGAAGTGAGAAGAAAAGAAGAGAAGAAGAAGAAGAAAAAAAAGAGAAGAAGAAGAGAGAGAAGAAGAAAAAGAAGAAGAAGAAGAAGAGAAGAGAAGAAGAGAGAGAAAAAAAAAAAGAAGAAAGAAGAGAAAAGAAGAAAAAAAAAGAAAAAGAAAAAAGAAAGAAAGAAGGAAAAGGGAAGAAAGGAAAAAAAAGAAGAAGAAAAGAAAGGAAGAGAAGAAAAAAAAAAAAGAAGAAAAGGAAAAGGAAAGGAAGAAAAAAAGAAAAAAAAAAAAAAAAAAGGAGAAAAAGAAAAAAAAAAAAACAGGGAAAGAAAACAAAAAGAGAAAAAAGAGAGAAAAAGAAAGGAGAAGAAAAGAACAAAGAAGAAGAAAAGGAAGAAAAGAAAAAAAAAAAAAAAAAGACAAAAAAACAAAAAGAACAAAAGAAGAAAAAAAGAACAAAAAAAAAGAAGAAGAAAAAAGAAAGGAAAAAGAAAGAAGAAGAAGAAGAAAGAAGAAGAAAAAGAAGAAAAAAGAAGAAAGAAGAAAGAAAAAAGAAGAAAAGAAGAAGAAAGAAGAAAAAAAAGAAGAACGAAGAAGAAAAAAAAGAAGAGAAAAAAGAAAAAAGAAGAAAAAGAAAAAAGAAGAAGAAGAAGAAAAGAAGAAAAAAGAAAAAGAAGAAAGAAAAGAAGAAAAGAAAAAGAAGAAGAAGAAAAGAAAGAAGAAAATAAGAGAAGAAGAAAGCGGAAGAAAGGAGAAAAAAGAAGAAGAACAAAAAGAAGAAAAGAAAAAGAAAAGAAAAGAGAAAGAAAGAGAAACAAAAAAAAAAAAAAAGAGAACAAAAAGAACAGATAAGAAAAGGAATGGGAGAAAAAAGAAGAAGGCAAAGATAGAAAAGAAGAAGAAAAAGAAAGGAAAAAAGAAGAAATAGGAAGAAAAGAAAATGAAGAAAGAAAAAGCAAGAAAAAGAAAAAGAAGAAGAAAGAGAAGAGAAAAAAAGAAGAAGAAGAAAAAGAAGAAGAAAAAGAAGAAGAACAAAAAGAAGATGAATAAGAAGAAGAACAAAAAGAAGATGAATAAGAAAAAGAAGATGAAGAAGAAGAAAAAGAAGAAGAAAAAGAATAAGAAAAAGAAGAAGAAAAAGAAGAAAAAAAAAGAAGAAAATAAGAAGAAAAAGAAGAAGAAAAAAGAAAAAGAAGAAAAAAGAAAAAGAAGAAGAAGAAAAGATAGAAGAGAAAAAAGAAGATAATAGTGACAATAACTACGATTATGATGATTTTAAGGTACAAGAAAATAGAGATAGCACAGAGCAATATGATTTTTACATTTTCATCGACAAGAAATTTTCTAGTCAATTAGACTATGCAATTTTATTTGCAATATGCAATCAGAAAGCCTCTTCAAAATTAGGGAGTCATCTTATATTCAAGAAGATACAGTAGCATCTTGGTCTGACAGAAAATTCTGTATGGTATTGAGGAACTAAATTTCTACACCCAGAAACATGATTGAAGTCCGAAGAAAAAAGCTATCACAGGCTCATGAGTTTCTGAAACTAATTAGTACAAGACAGTTTGTATCATTGTGTATGTGTACATGTATATTTCAAAATATAAGACGCAATATTACAACATACAAGCTCTTTCCTGGAAGAAATGTACCATATTTTTTTCTGCCACAACTATCCGTTGCACAGCATTTCCGCTTGCACGGAAGTGTGGGCGTGAGTCTTGGGAAATCTGTGCAGCCCGCACAAATTGGATCTGATCTCCTGGAGCATCAGAGTGCCTGTTTCTGTGAACTGTCCTGTAAGTGCTCGAACAAAACACAGGTGGAAAAAAAATTTTGAGCAGTGATACGATAGTGATAAAGTTTTGTTTTGAACTTGAGACGATGCAGTCAGGGAGTTTCAAGTAGCTTCAGAAGGCTTATAATAAAGATTGCATGTCATATTCAAAGGGCAAAAAGTGACATAAAATGTTCAAGGAGGGACATGAGGACTCTGACGAACAACAATCAGGTCACCCCACAATGATGTGAGTTGAAAGTTCAGATCACAAAGAGTGTGAATTGTTGAACTCTGATACAAGAATGACTGTTCACCTACTGTGAGAAATACTTGACATTCTGAAGACCAATGTGCACAACATTGTGACGGAAAACTTACAAATGCCGAAAGTATGTGCTATACTTGTCCCAAAAAGGCTCATAGATTGCCAAAAGAATGACTGAATCAAAGAGTCATCAAGAATTGTTGCAGTGTTGTGAGCACGCTCTTCCAGCCACCTTATAGTCTTAATTTGGCCTCAGCCAAATTATTTTTGTTCACGAAGATTAAAAAACCCCTCAAACGACTGCATTTAGGGACCCTAGAGAACATCGAGGCAGCTACGAAGAGGTTACTAAAGGACATACCAGTGAAGGTCTTCCAGGATGCATATAAAGCATGGAAATCTTGTTGGAACACAAGTGTTGAAGCAGGAGGGATGCATTTCAAAGAATACTGAGTAGTTGTAAAAAATCAGTTCAATAAATTTCTTAAAATAAATATGGGAGCATTATTTTCGGGACAGACCTTGTGCACCACAATTATTTTCTGATTTGAGGAGAGAGATGAATCGTTTTTTCATCATGATTAAGTATGTGTATTTGATTTTTCCATTCAATGATCATTTTAGGTACAGACGATTGCACCAGTCATAAAATCTAATAACTTCAATGTTTTAGTCACAGACAGCACCTTATTAATAAAACAAACTTTTATACCTTCGGCGAAATGTCTCAAGATGTGTTTTTAGTAGCAGTAATGCTCTCTGGATGCAGAGAAGACTAGCTTCTTCAGCAGTGGCAAGATCAGATGATGCTGCAGCCAAATGAGCCATACATTGAGACACAAACTCTGATTCATGGTCCAACTGTCGCCCCACATAATAACTGTTTAAGTACTGGATAGCAGCCATACTGACATCTGAAAGCAGAATTACATGTGAATGAACTTTTACTGAGCGTATATATTAACAATTGTTTATATCAATTGCATTATCATTACTCATTCAATAAATCATTAAAAGTCACATCCTATATACTCGGATGCCTTCAGTTTCTCAGAAGGGCTTGTAGAAGGGAAGATATCTTTGTCGATTGTGTTAATATTGCAACATAGCAAAACAATGGAAGCACCATATATCTTGAACAAAGCATACAGCATTGGTTTCTCCTGAATGGTCTCTTTATTCTAATGAAAAACATTTAATAGATATTCTCTCTTCCCAAAAATAATTCTTATTATTTTGCATCAGTCTTAAATGTGTCAAATTTTAAAACAAACTGATCACTCTTTGAAAACTAGTATTCTTCGTTTTTGACACCTACCACAAAATAAACTGTTAAATATATTTACTTAAATTAGTGAACACCATTATCCTAATGTATGAATGTTAAAATTGGACAATTGGCTGTTATAAAAATTAAAGAAACAAAATAAGATGTTTGATCTGAGACACTCAGAAATTTATAATAGAATCAGATTTTTCACTTGTCATACAAAAATGCAATATGATACTCTTGTTTACACAAGTCAAAATGCACATGTCTTCCTTGAATATTTTCAATTATTAATGTGATTATTTGAATTATACACATTTATTAAGCAGTTTTAGTAAGCTTATATTTGTACACAAAATACTTATAATGTTTTACAATACGAACCATACATGGATACCACCACACTAGTAAAAAAAACATAGCTGAAGAGTTTACAACATCAAAACCGAAAAAACAAGTTATTAAATAAAAAGAGAATGAACAAACAGAGAATACAACATCAACACCCTCCCGTCTTTAATAACTTAGCGAGTTCCATGACATTACATAACTTTTCTAATCGAATACCAAACAATGGTTTAGCCAGCAAGTCTGCAAATTGGTTTTCTGTATCCACTCTTGAAATGTTATTTTCTGCAGATGATACTAATTTTTGAACAAAAAAAATGTCTTACACGGATGTGTTTCGTTCTGCGATGAAACTCAGAATTTTGCACTAGACAAGTTACAGCTTCGTACTCAACTAAAAAATGTGCTTTTATTGGTTCACTTAAAAGTTCATTTAAAAGTCTCTTTAACCAAACAACCTCACAAGCTGCTTCACTAGCTGATACAATCTCAGAAATGGCTACAGAAGGTTATCTTCTACTAAACCAACCAATGTGCATTGTCATGACAGAATACTCATGTTGAGTGTCTGGTCCCAAGGTTACCTCCATGCTCTGCATCACTGTAGCACGTCAGTATGTTGTTACTCATGCTGCTTCTGGATGTAATTCCAGTCAGCAGTAAATTCAGACACAGAAAATTCTCTTATTTTTAACTACATCACGTTCTGTTGGCTTCTCTCAACTTCATCATACTACTTCTACAGCATAGGCTATATCAGGTCCATCTTCCATACATCAAGTACATTAAAGCACCGACAACTTGCCTACGTGGAAATTTCGTAGCAATTGGACTCTCCTACGTACTATTATCTTTTACTATTGGAGTCACAACTGATCAGCAGATATTCATCCTGAACCGTTCCAAAATCTTTTTCATGTAATTAGCTTGAGTTACATGTATAGATCCATCATCCTCCCTTTTAATTTCCAAACATAAGTAAAACCATGCAGGCTTTCAAGTCATTTTAAACCTCTAATGACATCCTGAAGTTCTTGATCACTATTGGCAGCGATCAACCCATCATCTATGTAAAGAACAAAGAAAATCTTGTAAGTGCCTTTCTGTTTCACGAAGAGACAAGGATCTGATTCTCTCCTCTTGAATACCAAACTTTACTGAAAATACAACATTCACACAGCTCGGGATCCATCTCCACATTAATGTGTAAGTTTCTAGAAAGTATGATCTTCACATTTCTCTTATTTTAGTGACCATACCTTTCTCGACATAACTGAAGCACATTTTCTTGACTACATAAACTAGGTTGGCAATATTCGAAAAAAAAACACAAGAAAAGAAAGAACAGTGGAATTGAAAATGATAATGATACAATGAAGCAAAACGCACAATCAGTTCGTTCTTATTCGCCTATGTTTTCGCATTTCTAGGTTATTCCACACTTAAACTATGTGTCTTCGAGGTTTAGCGGTTGCCATGGAAACTACACCACTTATTCCGTGCTAGAGTAAGTCCATGCTTATTGGTAGTTTTCGCTATTTTCCTTCTAACCTGGGCTTAAGCACAGAATAGATTTTACACCACGTTTATTGGTAGGGCTGTAGATGTGCAAAGTTTGATACAGTAATTTCAAGCATTTCACAAGGGCAGTACTTGCTCCTCTACTTTTTCTATTATGTGTAAATAATTTTCCCAAGACTAGAGATTATAAATTAATATCATGTGCACATGACACCTCAGTTGTTAGTAATGCTAAAACTTATTACACTAGATGAACATATCCAAAAATCTCAAAATTTGAATGCGTTTCTACATTGTCATCTATTGATTTTGAGGATTGTTTTTTTTTTTTTTTTTTTTTTTTTTTGTTTTTTTTTTTTTTTTTTTTTTTTTTTTTTTTGTATTTTTAATAGTTGATCACTTGGATCCTGAATGGAAACCATGAATCCTTCTTTTTCACATGATGTCCATGGAGTTCCTTTCTTGACCACATGTCCATACACATATACTGTTACTGCATATACAAATGCATATTGCATATATATACTGTTACTGCAGATGTGATGTGTTGATTGCTTTAATCATGTTCTTACCTGTTAATTTGTTTTTAAGAAGGACAATGATCGTTGATTTGTACAGTTTTGTTCGAGATTGTTTGATTGCCTTATTGTCTCTGATTACTGTCTGATCAAATCTGAAATACTTGTACATTTCTTCATTGCCCATTGCCTGTATTGTTGTTTGATCACTGAATATGCTGTCTATCTTCTGTAACTTTCCAGTTGTTTACATGAAGTGTCTTACATTTGTTAATGCCAAAACTCACACGGATGTCTTCAGAAAATGTTCAAGTTATTTCAAGGAGATATTGAATTGTCTGTCGAACTGTAAAGTTTGAAGTCATCCATGTACCTCAGATGTGATATGGTGTGGATAGTTTTCTTATTTTTGTAACTTTGGAATCCATAGTGAGTACTGTTATGTTGTCTTGACAGGGGGTTTAGAGCCAGACAGAACAATAACGAGCTAAGGAGTATTTTGGGAAGATTCCTTGCTTAATTCTGATGTCTTCTGTTGTAACTGTTAAGTCTTGCTGCCTTATGGACAATATTGTTCTCGAAAGAGTCATAATCTGTTCCAGCAAGTTGATGATTGTTTCACTAATTTTGTATATGCAGAGAACTTCAATAAGCAAACTGTGAGGATTGCTATCAAATGCTTTCTTGTAGTCAATGCATGCCAGGTTCAAGTTTCTTTGGTATTTATGTGCTTGTTGGAGAATGACCAGATCTATTAGTAGTTGTTCTTTACATCCTTTATGTAATCATCAGCAACCTTTCTGTTGTTCTGTCATTATTTCTCTTTCCTCAATTTAGTCTTGGATTTTACTTGTAATGCATGATGTCAAAAGTTTGTACATTGTGGGAAGGCAAATGATTGGGCGGTTCTGTGCCTCTACTTTTGGGTTTCATGACCATAATACCTTCCATTAGAAATAAAGGCAGGATTTCTGGGCTGTTAATGACATGTGTGAAGCACTGAGCCACCTTATGGTGAAGCGATGTAAACTGCTTGTACCAGAAATTTTCAATATGTTCTGGGCCAGGGGCTTTCCAGTTGCATGTTTTCGCAATTGCAGTGCTGATGTCTTTTACTGTGATCTCCTGATATAACATTGGCTCTAGATTTTGTACATTATTAGTACATATATTATTTTTTCCTTAACCCAGTGTGCCTCACTATTGTGAGGATGAGTTTCTGACCAAATATATCACCAGTACTGTTCTAAATTTTGTTCATCTGGTGCACCGTTGTCCTCGTGTTAGAAATTGCAGTTTTGTCTCAGTTGTTGATAGAACGCTTTTTTATTCTGTTTAAAAATTGAATTTTGTTGTTTACATTCTGTTGTGACTTTGTACAATTTGAGTCTTTGTGATTTAGCAGCACATTTCTGTTTTCTGTCCATCTAGTGATCAGCTATTAAATTTGGATCAATGGTTTTATCTTCCTAAACCTTGTGTTTTCTGGATTCTGTTCCTGGTGACCATGTTTTCTAATCTTTGCAAGTGTCTCAAAGGAAGATCATTTAGGGTCAAAATAGATAACACTTATAGTGAAATAAAAACTGTGAAAAAGGGAATTTCACAAGTAAGTTTCCTAGGTCCTATACTTTTCCTAATATTTGTGAATGACTTAAAAAAATATCTAGAAGATGGTTCCCATTATATTTATGTGGATGACAAGATGCTAATATCTATAAACAGAGACCAAAAGAAGGCAGAAGTGGAGTTACAGAAAAAATTTGGAATATTCCAAGAATGATGCCATGATAAAGGTCACATAATAAATGAGAAAAAGACTAAAATATTGCATTTCAAAGCACCAAAAATTGCAAGAGCACAAGTTACAATATTCTTTCACAAAGCTGACTCCATACACAAAGACTTTAAGGGCTGTCAATGTAATAGTATAATTAATTCTGTAAGAAAATTTAAGTATTTAGGTGTAACTTTTGATCAAAATCTGAGCTGTAGGGACCATATTTTGGAATAAAGTAAGAAAATAATAACATGTGGTTGAAAACTAATGAGAATTTTGAATCTAATAAAATTACATCCTATATTTGAAAACACATCAGAATTTTGTATCTAATAAAATTACACCCGAAAAGAAGTGCAGTAGTGCATAGAATCATGACTGTTAAAAACTGCATGAATTTCAACTGCAAGACATTTTTTCAACGAGGAATACAGAAATATCAGTGGGCACAACTATGAAACTAGAAAGAAACACAATTTTATACTTCCAGAAACATATAATAAATTTGGAGAGAGAATGCTAACACAGCCATATAAAACTGCTCAATTCAATGCTGAATAAAATATTAGAAGTTTTGTCTAAAAGAGTATTGAAAGAAAAAAGGTATACAAGATACTAGACACAACATAAAAATAGTGAGTTCAAGAGTTATTTCTTTAGCTTGTTGATCATTGCCATTTTGTTTTATTTATAATTTATGTGTTAATTTAGAATAATAATTTGATTTCTTTTTGCTTGTTCATTACAAGTTTTCAATATGTTAATTAGGTATAGCTTAATTCTCATTTTTGCCTGTTGCCAAATGCCATCTTGTTTCATTTATTTACAATTTATTTAAGAAAATAATTAAATGATTTTGATTTCTTTTTTCCTGCTGAGTACTGGCATTCCAAGATTTTATTTTGGTATTTATGTAAAATTTAATTTTTTTTTACATTAGATAACTATTATTACAGATGTTAATTTGTTGTTTATGTGAAACTTAATTTCCTTTTTTGTCTACAGTTACTCTGTTTAATTGAAAATTTTGTTATTTTAAATAATAATTTCATGTTGTCAATTATGTAAAACTTAATCTTTTCTTTCACTGTTACATACTGCTATTTTATGTTATTTTATTTATGAAATATTTGGAATTAACCAATTGTTAATGTGTAACCTAGATACACATTTGAAAGCTATATTTGATTCTATTATTGATAATTGCTGTTATTACAGATTTTAATTTGTTAATTATGTATGTTCCTTAATACCCCATTCTGGACTGTTACCTACTCTCGTTGAGTTTTATTGATAATTTATTTTTTATTTTAAATAATAATTTAATGATTTCAATTTCTTTCTGCCTGGTGAGTTACTGACATTTTTTTATTGTTATAACAAGATTTCAATGTAAATCATCTGTAACTCAATTTTAATTTTTGCCTGTTGACAACTGACATTTTGTGTTATTTAAAATTTAGGGGTTATTTTAGAGAAAAATTAGATGATTTTGGTTTCTTTTGCATGTTAATAACTGTTATTACCAGATTTTCATTTGTGAATTATGTATAAATTAATATTTAATTTTTTACAGTTGATGAATATTATTACAAGTTGTTAAGTTGTTTGGTCATCACGAGATTGTAATTTGTCAATTATGTATAACTTAAATTCTTCTAAGCCTGTTACGTACTAACATTTTCTTCTATTTTAGTTATAATTTATTTGATATTAACCAATTGTTAATGTGTAAATTTGACACACAATTGAAAGCTAGATATGATTTTATCATGTTTTCTTTCTTTTGATTTTTTTTTTGTTGTTTTATTTTTTTATATATAAAAATTAATAATTATTGCCATTAGCCCTTTGACAATCTAACTATACAATGTTTATTACTTATAAAAGAAATGTTAATTCGATTTTGTATTATGTCAATTGTTAATAATCTGATATATGATATTTGATAACTCACAAAATAGTTAACTGTTAATAATTTGAGTTGAAATTATGTCACTTGTTAATTGGTCACTGTAAAGTATCATCTTTGTTATTGTGTCTTATTACTTACTTCCTAATTACTTAATTAATTGTCTCATAATTTTTATGGCTATTGCTTGTTCACTAACCAATGTGTAATGTAGACAATTTGAGAATTTACTTCATATTAATGTTAGTTGCCATTTGACTCATAATTTCTATTCATTCCTTGGAAAAAATCTAAATTTCAGTAGAAACGGTTTTCGCATCGTACATTAACTGACAAACAGTACAGATGATTGGGTGAACCGTAATCAACAAAGGTAACATGCAAAAAAACAAACAAACAAAAGTACAACGTAACACATCCCTCTCTAACAAGTACAAAAAGTACTTAGAGAGGGTTTGGAGTGTACTGGATAAAGCAAATTTTATAAGAAAGGTATTTTTGCTAACAGGTAATGTAGTCAAACAAAATTAGTATTCTTTCTGCTTGTTCTATGAGGATGGTTTTTGTTGTTCTAAATTTTTTATGTAAATAGTAACATTGATGTCCACTATCAACGTAATTCTTTGGGAAATAAAATTATTATAACAATTTTATTATTATTATTATTATTATTATTATTATTATTATTATTATTATTATTATTATTATTATTAAATTATAACTATGAAGATGTAGTAACTGATGATCATGTTAGATACATTGATTGTGTGTAGTATTGCTGCACAAGCTGAAATACACTCTCAGCATGTGCTGCAACCATTATTTAATAAAAAAATTTTTTAAAGATAATATGTATTTAAAGTAGAAATACTTTTAATTCATTCTAAATGTCATACAAACACACAAAAAAATTATTTAACGAAGATATACAGTGCAAGTAAAAATGTGCCTTTACATGTAAATCCATTCCCATACATTAACATTTGGACAAGTAGTAAATGATCGACAATGAAAGACAATACAACAACAACAAAAATAATAATAATAATAATTATTATTATTATTATTATTATTATTATTATTATTATTATTATTATTATTATTATTATAGTAATAATGACAACCTTAAATAAAATTAAGTTTTTTTCTTTCTTTGTCTTCCTTTTTTGACTTCTTCATTTTTGAAATATTAAATTAATGGTATTTATCGGTTGCAAATAAATTCTTTTTGTTTGAATCTATTTATTTCAGTGCAACCTTTGAGAAAAATTCCACTGGAAATACTGTGATATGTCACCAACCCTAACAAATTTAATAACAATAATTTAGAATCCAGATCACATGTACTTGGCAGGGGTTGATATTGTTAATGCAAGTGTGGTCCTAATTGGTGAATGGGACCTTTTTTTTCTCATCATCATTGGCATTTCAGCACTAACTTTGGTAGTCTGTAATCTTCTATTCTTTCCACGAGTTTAAACATTTTCTTCTTTTACATCATTACACATGTTCTTTTTCTTCAATCTGTTTCTTAATATCTGAGCACATCTTTGGCTTTTGAAATTTGATTTTAATTTTAGAATGTTTCACACTCATGACATCAAAATCATTAAGTTTCTGGTTTATAACCACTTATTATTTCAGTAGATGAAACATTAAAAAAATATCATCTTGTAATTGCTACGTTCACAGTTTGGAGTAAATAAAGAAGAAACACTGCAATTCAACAATATCAATAAAAATAATATTGATTTTACAGCCTCTCCCTGCCCCCAAAAAATTATTGTCTAAGTTAATCTACAAAGGGTATGTATAGACAAAATAAAAAATAAATCTACTTTCTTCCCACGAAAATGATTCATGTTTTGGCAATATTAATGATATAATGATACTGTGTTGAAATTAGGGTTTGCCCATTCAAAAGATGGTAACTGGTTTTAAGTGTATAAATGGTATATTATGCTTACTTCTCCTTAATTCAGAAATATATAAATGCAATTTTAAAATGTGTAAATTTCAAACTTCCATACATAATTTTTTTTTTGTTTTTGAAATATCCTTAGCTACCTGTATTATTAGCTTTCAGGGCAATTTTCCACATGTGATCCATGCCCACTGCATCAACATCCTTTAGTGGGCTGTCCATATGAACATTGGCTAATCTTGCAAGACTACAAAGCTGCTGAAACAGGCCTAGGCCTGTCATACTCATCGTCTCAGGCTCCAGTGAAGGCAACTTTTTCATGTAAAGGTGTTTCAAGGCATCAACACCAAGTGCATGTTGCTCTTTGCTCTTTGCTTGGCTCAATAGCCAGGAGAAGAGTTCATCAGAACAACGAGGGTCTGTTGCCAAACAAGCCCACAGTGTGTCAACCTGCCCAAGGCTTAGCCTGCAAAATAAGGTTACACATGGAGAAGTTCACAGAGGAAAAGTATGGAAGAGAAACAGCACCAATTAAAATTAACTCATATTATAATACAGATGCTATAACTTGCATACCTGAATGAATCAGGGGACCCAAGAGGGGAGAAGACAGAGGTAAGGAACTGTAACCGTACTTGGATCTCCAGTTGATGGGAATAAAGGCTTGTACGGGGCCCTTCTCGAGTGTAGACCTTTAAGTTATTAAAGAAACATTCCATCATATTATGCTGCTCTTCTGCCCATGTAGTTATTTGGTGGGTATCCATTCCACGAAATTGTTGAAAAGAAGCAAACAATTTTGGTAGTAATCTTAAAGATACTACCACAGACCTGTAAAAATACAAAACATTATATTTACACTTACACACACATTTAGACTTTAATCTGCTTTAACAAATGGAATCATCAAACAAATTTTGTCGCTCATTGCCCAAAATTCGAAGGTCATGTTCACAAACAAAATACTGGTCAGCAGTGGTTTTGCTACTCGTGAAAATTAAGCGTACTAATGCTAATTTGCGAGTGCTGATTACAAATCTGAAATCCATTTTGTTCTACTATTTCGCAACTTTAAGATGCTACCATTTTTATCTCTTTATTTGCATAATCAAATAATTTGATAATGAAATTAATTAAACTCATTGACTTTTTAATTATTTTGCTAGTTTTAACAATTTCTTAGATATTAGGAGGGGCTTCTTCTTATAAAAAAGAGAGTTGTGTTCTTTTTACTAATATAAATGTTCTTATGAAATAATTATGAAAAGTACACTAACCTCAAGAGTGGCAGCTATGACACATCCAAAAATGTACTTGAAATATGTTCTTTTAAACATTAGTAATGAGAAAGCATCTATTCCAATAACTCATGCTACTGGATTAAAAGACCTTCAAGTCAATGGTCATCCCCCCACAAACAGATTTGAAAGTTGTATAGCTATTATTAATATCTCTACTACATTATATCTCTACTAGTTGAATTGAATCTTCCTGAAAATCTTACTTATTGCACAATTGAAGTTCATCTAGTTTATAATTTTCATGGTTGAAATACTCAATCTTTAATGAATGAATTAGCATGCATTGACTGGCCAATCATCAACCTGCAGGTTGTTACTTTGCAGCTCGCAATTAATAAGGTTTACCACGACAGACTGACTCAAGTTGTACTGTTATGGGTGACATAACTGAATTTGACGTCAGGAGTGCCACAGGGTTCTTATTTAGTTCCTTGGTTATTTCTGATATTTATTAATGACATAATTAATGTGTTTAAAAACAGCTCTTTTAGTTTATTTGCTAATAAGTTTTGGAGGGTAATATCTGACAAAAACGGTGCTGTGTTTTTGCAGTAAGACTTGAATAGTCTTGTACTGCTGACAGGGAAATTACATTAATTTGAATATAAAGAAATGAAAGTTGCTTTGTTATTTTAACAAGCTATAATATTATTGGATCACAATTGGAGTGAGTTCCTGAAATTGGATTTGAGTATTATTCTTCATAGAAAACTGTGTTTTGCTCAACAAATTGATTACGTGAGAGTTCTTTAAAGTTATTGGGTTTTGTGAAAAGACAAACATTCAAATTTATTTTATTAAAAGCACTCTCAATATTATACAGTTCTTTAGTTAAATCTAAACTCGTATTGTTCTTCATTATGGTCTCCCAGTACTATCAGATGAAAAGGTTTGAAAGGGTTTAGCACATTTTTTCTCATATGTGGCATACCAGGCTAATCTTGAAAATCGCAGATATAGTCATAACTACTTCGTAATTGTTACATTATTGAATATTCCAACACAGGAGTTTGCGAGATGGACAAAGGATGTACTCTTTATGTATAAACTTCTTACTGGGTTGATCGATTGAGTTGCATTGAGGAATCTATTTGCTGAAAATTCAAATCCATGTAATATTAGATGCTAAGTTACTTCAAGAAATGTTTTGTAGATCTCAATTTATGTGTCTGCAATACCCAGACTCGCTAGAATAGCATTGAAATGATAATATAACATCTGGTGGTTTGTATTGTAATCTACTCATTTTCAAAAATTTTTAAACATTGTTTATATAACTATTGCTAAATTTATTTTCTTATGCTTTTTAATCCTAAAATCCTAATTTTATGCTTTTTAATCCTAAAATTGACATTTCTAGTTTGTCTCTTGCTTTGTGTTTGCTATTCAATGCTTGTACTGGAGCTTCTAATACAAATAGTTTTCATATATGTATGGGGCTAATTAGCCTGTTATATCTCTTTTTTTTATAAAAATATATAAAAAATTAATTTAATTAAGTAAAATAAAAAAATTAAATTTTGCAATTAGGCTGTTCCAAACACATGTGTCTTTTGATTATGGGTTAGCAAAGTATGCATGCTTCAAATACAACACTGGCCTCCCAGTAGAGAGTTCGCTAAGGGGAGAAAAATGTGAAATACAAGGGCCTAGTTGACTCGCAGAAGATATTCTCCTATCCCTTCATCTTAAATCTTATTGCATGAAAACTCTTGTAAAGACAATGAATATTGTTGATGAACGCTTTAAATATTTGAAAGAAAGGTAGGGAAGAATGAGGTAAAATAAAAGACAAAGATTTTTATTGGGCCAGAAATATGATAGTTGATGAGTGACAATATTCAGAAATATCTTTATTCTCTTTAACTTGAAGCTTGGTCCTTTGGTCAACTACAGTGGCATAAAGTTTAGGCCTGCAATGTGGGTGAGCCCGGGTAAAGCGAGCCTACTTTTAGGCAGAAAGTTTTTTCAATTGTAAGAAATATTAATTATTAGATATTTTCTCTGACAAGTTGCAATTGTTGATACAATAAAAGATTAAGAACAGCAACTTCCAGAAGAACAATTTTTTCCTCATCGGAAACTTGTGTAACCCTGTTTCTTAGTCAATAAAGGTAAGCAATTCATTTATGTTTTATAACAGTCTTAATTTCATAAAATTACAAAATACAGGCAGATTTTTTACTATTGGTTGTTGATAATAGACTGATGAATATGAATTTGTTAAAGGATGTTTTTATTATTAAAGTTACTAATGCTACATGTGTTTGCTATAGACACGGGGCCAGATAAAAGTTTTGCAGGCAGGCAGCCACTTATTTTGTTATGCTACTTGTCAGTTTAATTCATTTTTTCTGTGATTTCCCTGAGTTTTCCTGTATTTGCGCTATGATTTCCCGACTTCTCATGTGAACCCATTTACAAAGCCAAATAAGATTGTAGAAAGTGCCTCAGAGTGCAATGAAGAAAAACTATTTCAGACAAAAAGAACGATTCTGACCTTACATACAAATTTTTCTACTGGAAATCCTTTATACCTTTTCTCAAAATGGAAAAAAATAATCCACTTTATATATCTTCAGTGATTAATGCTTAGAAAATGTTGAAATAAATATTATTCACAGTTACAAAAATAGATTTTCTTCATAATACTTAGTTGAAAGAAAAAACAAATTAAAAATTCTTCAATTTTAGAATAATCATTTCGGAAACAAATAAAGGTATTTTCTAAAATCTTTTAAACCATATGCAGAATAAATTAAGAGCTTAATATTGAATGCGTTTAATATGATTAATGATGGCATTTGATAACTAGAGGTGCTATTTAGGTGTTATGATAACTAATGGTTCAAACTTTCTCAGACTGTAATAGTTTGTGTCCTATTCTTTTCAGTCAGGACTAGGTTTGCCTTTTTCCTCATCTTCTCCACAGCTACTTTCTATCGGCGGCTAACAAACCTACCATATCCTCATGGTATATACCCTTCTAGAGGGAACATTCCCAGTGCAGATCACCTTCGCACTCCCCAAACATTGGATAGACTTATCTTGGTCATGTATCTTCACATATTTGCCCATGGTAACTAATAACCCTATTTTGGTGCTTGTACCATTGTTCTGACTGTATGGATCCAATTCCTCAAATACACACACAGAGTGAATCCTGTCTATCAGGCCAAGAGATTAAGGGAGCCCCTCACCATGAACATAACTTAAGACACTTATGCCTTCAGTGGGTTTTGAACCCACGGCCTAAGTGTCCACTACAAGAAATCTTTCTTCCCATGCCCCTTATTTAACAAGACTTACCACTTGAACCTACTGTTGGTAAATATGTTAGGGTTTTTTTACTTTCTAAACAATGATATATTATGTCTTTATTATATACTTTGATAATTTTTTTAACTCGTTTGTTGTTGTTTTTTTTGTACAAAGTCAATTGGCGTAAATAAAAACGGTCCTTTCTATCCATGGACAGCCATATACATGTTTTGCATCATTGAATCTCATACTTTTATTAAATTGTTACTAATTATTTCCCTAACACCAATGCAAATAAATCTACTTTTCAACTTCAAAATCTATTTTTATTTCAAATCCTTAATGCTTGAATGAACAATTTTCTCAAAATGGAACATATGAATGGCAACACACACAAATGTATTAAATATATTGATGGAGTTCCTACTATTGTGGATAAATATGTGAAAAACTCTGGAAAAGTAGTTTCCCAGGAAAACTAATTGACAGGCAATCCTCAAGACTCTCATTCTATTACCAGAATGTGAGAGGTCTTCACACAAAGCTGTCCCAATTTGTCATATCAATACCATCTACTGATCACATAGATATTTTGATTCTAACTGACACCTAGCTTCGTGAAGATATATGAGATGCTGCATTGAATCTTGAAAATTATGATGTCTGCAGACTTGACAAATCTACCCATGCAAGCTTATTCTTTATCAAAAAATGAAATTACAAATAAGGATGTTCCAAACCAATATTCTAATTATCCACCTTGGTATTTTACCAAACTTAACAATTATTTAAAGAAAAATATCATTCACACGCAAAATATAAAAAAAATTTGAATGATGATGATTATTTGAAATTCTCCAGATTATGAAAAAGTTGCAAGAAACAAGCTTTTGATGATTTTCAGAGATTTTGTTGAAATACAGAAAACAATTTAAATCATGATATTAGATTTTTTTGGTAATTTTCTAATTCTGTCAGAGGCACAAATGGGTTACCAAACTCATTGTACCTTGGTAAGGGTAATGATTCTAAGGACATCGTTGAACTTTCTGCATGTTATTCTAAATCTGTGTATTAAAAAGATAATGTTGAATTTGTTGATGATTTCATGATCGAAAATCACCTTGTTAATTTGGGATCTATGTCACTGACAGAGTGAAATTTTTGATTAGATTTGGAAATTAGATAACTATTATATCCAGTTCAGATGGTATACCTCCTTACTTTTTAAAGATGTGTACAACTCATTTATTACCATATTTCTATATGTACTTCATATGTGGTTTTCAAAGTCCCTTCACGAGGGTTCCATTCCTTCAGTTTGGAAATGTAGTTTCATAACTTCAATTTTTAAATCTGAGAACTGTTCTGATATGAAAAAAGATAAACATATTTCCAAATTGAGTACTATGCCTAAACTGTTTGAAGCAATATTCACTAAAAGCTTTATGATCACATAAATTTATTGTTAATTCAAGAAAAACATGGTTTTAGGAAAAAAATATCTGTAACTAGTATGTTAGTTTTTCAGCAATACGTACATGAGAAAAATTAAATAGGGCTCTAGAGTTGATATTATCTATACTGATTTCTCTAATGGATTTGATACTGTTGATCACAATATTTTACCAAATAAATTGTCTATTTTCGGAATACATGAAGCCGTTTTGAAATGGATGAGGAATTATTTATTCGGAAGAACTCAAAATGTTAAATATAAAGGTCACGTGTCGTGAGACTTTTTTCTACATCTGGAGTTCCGCGAAGTCTCATCAGGGTCCTATAATACGCCTTTTGTTTATTAACGATACAAAAAATGTACAATCTTGTAATTTCCTGTCTGCGGACGATTTAAAATTGTATATTGAAATTGTGCAAATGATAGACATGATAACCTTGATTTGCAAATGAATTTAAATTTTCTAGGAAATCGGCGTGAAAATAATAAATTTAATTTAAATATTAACAAATATAAAACTAAGCCATTCATAAAAATTGAGGAATTATGTGTAATTTCCTTATTCTTTGAATAATGCAATTTGGGAAAGGGTACACCAGACAAGGCATCTTGTATTTGTATTTGATAAAAATCTTAAAGGGGCCTAACATAGATTACATAATTGCCAAGGCAAAGAGAATGCTTGGTTTTGTTAGACACAAGTCTACTCATTTTAGAGATCCAAAAACTTATAATGAATATTGACAATTTATTTATTGTTACAATGACGTTTCAACTCTATTTGGGGTGTTTTTCAGAAAATCTAAAAGATATATAATGGTATATATCATATTTTAATACTCACCCACCCACACCCCACACACACACAACAAACACACACACCAACACACATACACAAACACACACACCAACACACATACACAAACACACACACCAACACACACACAAACACACCCAACACAAACACATACACAAACACACAACAGCGCGGCATATTTTATTCCTGGATTTGAGAATGGACTGCATTTCAAGTCTCGCCCTTCTGAAATACTCCTTGCGAAATCTCCCTTTCACTGTGTCGTGCGAAACCTCCCTTTCACTGCGTCTCACATTATTCAATGCCCAGGTATTTAAGTTTTACCTGGCTCATGATCATAAATCACAGTGCTTCAATGCCCTCTGATGTTGCCAATTTGACTCGCTTTAAATTGACTTTTGTACATTTGTCAAGGCTAAATTTAATGCAGATGTCATTACTAAAATCACTGACAGCATTTGGAAGTCACTTCATTCTTAGTAAAACTGTAAGATGATCCTTGTGAAACAAAAGTAATAATGGTCTTTCATCACCATGGAGCTTATAACCAAAGTCAGCTGTCTAAATAGCGGAATTAAACCAACACAAAACAGCATAGAGAATAGCGCATCTCCTTGAAAAGTTGCCCTGTTAATTTGAATACTTTTTGTATCTTTTACTTTTTTTCTACAGTGTGTTAGCAACCTTGAGTTCAACTTCCTACTAGAATTGCAAAACTCAATAAGAGTTGGATGAAATCGATAGATCTCCAGGGTCTTCAAAATCCAATCTTGTGGTACTTTGGCAGAGGCGTTCTGGTAGTCAATCGAAGCCATGCTTAAAGTATGTTTTTTTTCCTTAGATCATTCAAGATGACTTTATTTAGTAGCAAGATTTCCTTACAGCCATATGAAGCTTGGTGGCGATGGTGTAATGGTTAGCGTATCGAAATGTTATAGCCAAGTTTATGGTTTGAAACCCAATCATTGCCATGGATTTTTAGGGGGAAAAATCCTTCATATGCCTTCCTTCAGAGTGGAAGTAAAGTCAGCATGTAAAACATCCCTAAGCCTAAAGGAAGCCTCTGAGCTAAATTCAAATCACCATTTCGTCACCCAAGAAATACCTCCTTTTTCCGCTAATTGGTGCAAGGAGAATAGTGAAATTTGTGCGGTCAGACAGAAGAGCGGGCCTAATTACCCTAGTCTCACCACGTAAAATAAGGCAACAATTCAAATTCAAACCTTTATGCTCCACCAGCTTTGCTCTTTTCAAGGTTAAAATGTAGAAACTTTATTGTGGCTGTCATATCTCTTGTTTAATTTGGCAATATACGAAGAGCATTTTTGGCTTTGCAAGCATGTGATCATTACTTTCTATCCTTGCAAATGACACATTGGGTTGTCCCTCAGCAATATTTTATTAGGTGCCCCACTTTGCCACATATTCTCCCAGACAGGGCCCTTGCAGGAGTTGGATATGGGTCTAAAGTCTAAGTATTTGAAGCATCTGGTTAGTCATTGCTTTGCAACGTATCCGGCAAGAGATCTATCCTACCTTTGGCCTACCTCTACCTTTCTTCAAAAGCTACAGCTGCGGGAAGCAGGATTGTGTCAGTGTTCTTGCAAGCCCTCCGAACAGACAAGATAAGAGTGGCGGAGTTGTTCTGCTCGATGTTTATGAAGTCATTTGGATTAACTGAGCTATGCATCGTTTTAATAATATCAGCATATGTCTGCCCCCTCTCTAGCTGTGACTTTGATAGTCTTGAAAGGTTTGTTTCTTGTCCTGATTTGTTTGGCTTTTTTCTCTTTTTCTTTTCTTTTTTCATATCTTTCCTTCTTTTCTTCGGTGGTTTCAGCCACACCTTAACCAAGTCATCTTCCACTATGGCCTCTCTTTGGTATTCTATTAAATCTGGGGCAACATCCACTCTCTCTACCATTAGCTTCAGCCTACTTTTCTTCTCTCTTCTGTAAATTTCTTCTGATGGACAGAGTGCCACACTTTTTCCTTTCTTACATTCAACATTTTCCCCATACTCGTCATCCTCTTCTCGTTTTCAGAGATGGTGCATGGCCTCTGAGAACTCTCTTTTCTCTTCTAAGGCATTATGCCATCTATTCCATAAGGCATTAATGTTGACCAGACCTTTAGCTATAGCTTCTTTTACAATCACCAGTTGTTGTTTTCTTCAGTGTATATTTTTCCGCTGTTTTAAGATTTTCATTTATTTATTTATTTTATAAAATTAACAAGTGATACCCTTCACATAGTAAAAATACAAATTTAAAACGAATTAACAGAGTAAAGCATGTGTAGATACATGTAAAATATCAAAAAGTTCTCATAGGTAGAAAGTAGTATAAATATAAGCGCAAAAGAATGAAAATAAGAGGAAATACAAGCTTACAAATTCCACATAATCAGAACTAATTTAGATGCCTTTTCAAAAAACCTTGAAAGGCATTATTTCTAGATGTCAAAATATCATTGTCAGCACCCAAGCTATTTGCCAAACCATAAATGCGATTCATAGTCTCATTCACAAAATAGTTACAAGTAAAAATGAAGTGGTTCTTCTAAAGATTTGCTTTGGTAGTCTAAAAAGTATGCAAGAAAGAATACCTGCACAGTCGATTCTATCCAACAACATATCATGTAGAAAATAAATATCAGCTCGGTTTCTTCTACAATGAAGATTATTAAACCTACGCTAAATTTTGTATATGGGTTCCAAACAGGTGATGCATGTTCAAGAATTGGTCTAACAAGTGCTCAATAAAGAACCAAAAGGGTCACAGCAGATCAAAACTGCATAGAGTTCTGCAAGTACCCCATACTTTCATGCCTTAGAAATAAGGCCCTGAATATGATTCCCAAAAGTCAGCTTACCATCAAACAGGGCACTCAGGTCACTTATACAATCAACACTTCTCAAAGCTAGATCTTCAATTTTATAATCTGCTATTATTTTATTCCTCTTTCTAGTTCTATTTTAGTTCCTTTTTTCTTCTCTCCTCTACTAGTCTAACAAAGTATTTCCCCGCATTTAGCCTCATATCATTTTCCCGGCACCATGTCTGCAAATTGCAAAGATCTCACTGGAGCAAAGCATCATCATCATCATCATCATCATCATCATCTTTGTTGTTAACAGCCCTACACAATTTTGCGGAACTCCACTAGTTATATCAATTATTTATAATTGTTAACTAGCTGCTGTATGGTCTCCCATTTACTCCGCAATAACCAGCAGCCATCTGGTCTTACATTTGTGTCTTTTTTGTCGGAGGCCCTAGACACTCCCTCTGTGCTGCCGCCATCAGGTAGCTATGTCCTGCGACATACTTGCTCATCCTCCCGCTTCTGGTCACTTGGCTGCATGTTTGCTTCTGCTGGGCTGAATAGAGCTCCCACTAGTTGCACCTTGGGTGTAGTTGGAGATGATGGGGGAGTCTTTGTATAGCTTTGACCTCCTCTCAAATGGGTTCAACTAACTTGACTATATCTGCCCAAGACACCAATTGACCCATGCTTCTGGCATCCCCTACACTAATACTAACCCATACACTACACAATAATAAATAGTGTAAGAAAAGTTAACAATAGTGAGCATACGAAGATACTCCCAAATCAATTTAATGATTATTTTATCAACTCTGTAGAAGTCCGCAAAAAACATTCACAAGGCACAACCACAACCCCCATCGAGTTATTAGGAAGGCACCATGTGGGAGCTCACAAACATAATACCTTTACCTTCACTGATGTAAAACCTACGAGAAATAGTGAAATAGTGAGAAGAGTCTTCAATCTTCAGAATCAGTTTGACATATATGAACCTCCATCAACTAACATATTGCAAGAAAATATCGGATGCTCATTAGCAGACGCAACTCTCGTTTTATGCACTAAACATTTCAAGAAGGGTTTACGCAGGAAGGTCGGTCACTAACCTATTCAAATTAACTACAGGTTGTTGCCAACTCATATAAAAAAGGAGATCTCAACTTAGCAACAAGTTATAGACCCCATATATAGTAACCAAATAATTTCTAAAATAAAGATTCAGTAACTGCACTCACACCTTACCACCATTATCATCTGAACAGGCCACATAATCAGTGAAGCCACAATCGGCTGTATAGGAAGGTGGAGTCAAACCAGTAGATTGCGCTTAATACACTACACTAAAAAGGAGTTGCTATAGTTTTGACGAAGCAAGGTTTTGCACGAATCAAACTTTTGCGATTTGAGTAGCGCATTGAGTGTGAGATCACACGAGTAACTCATTAGTAAATTGAGTTATATTATGGTCATAAAGGAACAAGGTCTAGGCGCTCCTAACAATGCTTACCTATGGGACCTGCAAACAAATCGTCTGTGTTGGACACGACTGAAGCTCAAGTATCAAAACAGAGAGCTAAATGTGGAGCTGTCCTCAAGTTGCCATCCTAGTGACCTTCTGTTTATTTGTGTCCAATGAATGACCTGCCCCCCAACCACGTCATCGGCGCGATCCTTATATGTAATGCAGATGGAATACCATCTCTATAAATGTCAATGTCAGTTTTCAATTACTCAAAACTGAAACAAAAGCACCATGTCCAGTAGCTGAATAACTCGGTCTCACGAAACAGATCGTTTGTAACTTAACTGATGGTAAAACCCACAAATGTTTTTAACCCTAAGAGATCCACAAATCTGGGAAAATTTCGGCTTAACTTAAAATTATTAGGAAATTAGGGTGATGATAAATATCATGGGAGCCATCATGTCAAGTATATCCGCTGCTAAGCTCTTCCAGGGTAATATTCATACTAAGAAATCTTAAGCAACCAGTGTCGTACCTGACAGTGTACATAAGAAGTTCATATTTTTGCATTTTTTTCAGTGTAATCGTTATCCTACGGAATATTGCCTCTGGGGAAATTGCAGTACATACAAGACATCTCAAAACTGCAGAAAAGGCAGTAGGAATAATCACTGAACTCCCTGATAAAGCTGCAATTGCAAGCCACTGTTCGTACAAAGTTGAAATTGTTAACAGTAATAATTTATAATATTATATTATTATGTGATGTAAAAAAGCACCTGTACAGACTTATCACTTCAGACAGGATATACATTTCCTATGGAACCAGAAGTGGTAAGAAAAAAATGTTCCATATCAACAGACTCTCTAAGTCATTCAAACAGCATGAATACTAGGTGTAAAGCTGTATGTAATAATACCCTTAGGATTAACTGAATGCCTCCAGATCCATTTAAGAAAAACTTTTATGAGTGGTTGGTAGAAACTCCTTTCTACTGCCATGCAGGAGTTTTTTGAAATATTCAGACCAATGACATAATCAAACTTCTGTCTAATAGAAGAAATTGTATTGGCCACCATACGCATTAATAGGTGTTAACATTGTATTCTGAAACTGTGGACGTTGCCATATTGCTGTACAAAGCTTAATGACAATAAAAAAATTATATTATTATTTATTATTATTATTATTTTATTATTGTTATTATTGTTATTATTGTTATTATTGTTATATTGTTATTATTGTTATTATTGTTATTATTGTTATTATTGTTATTATTGTTATTATTGTTAGTTATTGTTATTATTGTTATTTTGTTATTATTGTTATTATTGTTATTATTGTTATTATTGTTATTATGGTATTATTGTTATTTTGTTATTATTGTTATTATTGTTATTATTGTTATTATTGTTAATTATTGTTATTATGTTAATATTATTAGTATTATTATATTATTATTAATTATTATTATTGATTATTATTATATTATTATTTATTATTATTATTATTTATTATTATCTATTATTAATTATTATTTTATTATTATTATTATTATTATATGATTTTATTTTGCTGAATTTCATGTTGTGTTGTGGACAAAAATCTTCAATATAAGTATACTGCGTTATAACAGATGATAATTTGAAAATTAATTGTATTCTCTTACTCTAGTCAGTTCGATTATTTGTTTTTGTTATATTTTACATTAATATTTTGTAATTGTCAACAAGTAATTGAGTCATTTCGTTCAATTGAATCTCCTGTAATAGACCACACCTTTGTTTGTTGTCTTATTTATTTGTTTCTTCTGATTTGTCACTTAGAAGTCTTCAAACATGCTAAGCTAAGTACAGTCTAATATCGGCATTTTGCCTGTGCCCAACTGCCATGTAGTTCGTTATTGTATTATAATCCATGTGTTCGCGTTAGAGAATAGTGGGTTCATTTTGTTTTTGTCTTGCCTGGTTGAGTTTTCTCATTATATTTAATCTTATTGTTGTCGTAGAAAACGTCTTAATCACCACTGTGTGTAACTTAACTATAAATCTTCATATTATAAACAAGCCGCGTTACACAAGATAATAACTCTGTTAAACATTTGTATAATGCCCTGTTACCTCTCATTCCAGGTTTCGTTAATGGTATGGACCTAATTTTTGTTTTTGAGTCCATTATTTGAATTTTCAATGATTTTAATGCCGGATGAATTATAACTAAGTTAATGTCAGCTGCCATTGTGCCACAAGAACGTTCTAGCTCTGTTTTCCGATTTGTTATTTAGATAAAAATTTTATTTCGCCTTTGCTTGTTAATTTGTCACTGCAATATTTTCGAAATGGTTATTAAGTAATATACTTAGATTTTCATATTAAACCAGTTTCCAACATAAATAGCTTTTTTATTTATTACAATTACCTTCTGTATTCTAGATAATTGATGATTTTGATTCCTCTTCTGCTGCTGAGTATCCTAGAAATAAATCAAAATTCCAATTAAACACAATTCACGTCAAACAGTACTGTTGATGAGGAAACTATAATCAAACAACGGTAATACAAAAAAGACAATTACGAGAAAAAAGCAGAAAAAACAGCGTATAATGTAACACACCCCTCCTGCAAGTACATACAAGTACTTAGAGAGGTGTTAAAGTGTACTGAATAAGATAAAATGAATGTCCAATTAAATATATTAATATTTAAATATTTAATTTAAATTTCATACCCTGATCAGATCAGAATTATTACGAAAGGTATAAACAGGATCGTATAATGTATGTAAAGTAGTACAAACAAATTGGTATTCTTTTTATTGGTTTTTTTTTAGTGGTGATGGTTTTTGTACACTCCGTCAATGTAATTCTTTGTAAATTATTAATATTATTATTACTTATTATCATTATTATCTATTATTATTATTATTATTTTATATTATTAGTTATATTATTATTATTAATTATTATTATTATATTAGTTGATTATTATTATTTATATTATTATTATTATTATTATGTAGTTATTATATATTCATATATTATTATTATTTTATTATTTATTATTATATTATTGATTATATTTATTATTATTATTATGTTTATTATTATTATTATTATTATTATTATTATTATTATTATTATTATTACTTATTTATTATTTTGTTGAATTTAAGTGTGTGTTGTGTACCAACTAAAGTCTTCATCAATAGTCATACTGCGGTTATCACAAGATTGATAATTTGAAAAATAATGTATCTCTTACTCTGAGTCAAGTTTCATTATTCTCTTTTGTTATATTTTACATAATATTTTGTAATTCTGTCAACAATAATTATGGTCATTTGTTAAATTGATCTTCTGTATAGACCACACTTTTGTTTTGTTGTGATCTTATCTAATTTGTTATTGATTTGTTCACTAGAAGTCTTCATACATGCTAACCTATTCCAGCTACATCTTAATACGCATTTGTTTGCCTGTGGCCAACTGCCATGTAGCTTTATTTATTTATAATCCATGTGTTAGGTTGAGAGAATAAGTGGTCATCTTTGTTTTTGTTTTGCCTGTTGAGTTTTTTCATTATAAAATCTTATGTTTGTTAATATATACATGTTGTTAATTACTATAAATCTTCATATTATAAACAGGGTTAACACAAGAAATAAATTTGTAAAAACTTGTATAATAGCTCCTGTTAACTCTCATCAGTTTCGTTAATGGTATGGGTGATCTAATTTTTGTTTTTGAGTCAATTAAATTTAATTTTTCAATGAATTAAATGGGATAATTTAACTCAAGTTAATGTCAGCTTGCCATTTGCCACAGAAGTTCTCATTTGTTTCCTGATTGGTTACAGTTTAGATAAATAATTTTATTCAGCTTTGGGCTTGTTAATTTGTCCACCTGCCACAATTTTTTCAAAAGAATGGTTATTAAAGTATACTAGTTTCATATTAAACCAGTTGCCAACTAACATATCTTTTTATTTTATTTACAATGATACTTGGATTCTAGATAATGAATGATTATTGATTTTCTTTCTTGCCTCGCTGAGGATATCTAGCAAATAAATCCAAAATTCCAATAAAAACAATTCACGTCAAACAGTAACTGCTGATGAGTGAACTATAATTTCAACAACGGTAAATACAAACAAAGATCAAAAAGAAAAAAAAGAAGAATAAAAAAACAAGGCGTCATAATGTACACACCCCTCTCTGACAAGTACATAAAAGTACTTAGAGAGGGTTAAAGTGGTACTGAATAAGATAAATAAATGTAATAAATATATTATAGTTTAAATATTTAAATTTAAAATTTACAGCCTGATAAGGACCAGAATTTATACGGAAAGGTTAAAGGGATGTATAAGTATGTAAAGTAGTCAAACAAAATTGGTATTCGGTTTTTTATTGTTTTTTTATGGTGAATGGTTTTTGTACACTGTCAAGTAATTCTTTTGAATATTTATAATATTATAATTATTTTTTATACTATTAAATTATTTTATTTATAATATTATTATTATTATATATTATTATTATTTTATATATTATTATTTATTATTATTATTATTATATTATTATTATTATTATTATTATTATTATTATTTATTATAATTATTATTAATTATTATTATTATTAATTATATTATTCATATTATTTATTATTATATTATTATTGATTATATCACTATGTACCGTGTGGACGTGTTCTCGTGTTACTCCAGTTGCTCAGGTTATCAAGAGTTGTTTAAGTGTTTTTGTTGGAAACCATAGTTTCGCTTTTCTATCATCAACAATTATGAATATGTGCAAACCTATGTGAAATGAAATATCAGAAGACGGTGTAAAGTGTATGGGATGCCAAATATTGTACATTTTTCAGGTCAGTGCTCCATATCGGAACAAGACCCATAGGGCCGAAATCGCGTGATGCAAAATTCAAAATGGCAGTGTATAAAGCAGAGAAAACGAATCCGTTACAAGGGGCTCATCAACTTCTCATCCCTAGAAGAGAAAGAGGAATCTGAAAATGACCTCTTAAACCTGGACCACAGATTTCACCGAGTATGAAGACACGACTAATAGCAAGCAATTAAATCAAGTCCGTCAGGAATATGTGGAGAAATTCGACGAGTATGGCCAAAAAAGCTAGATGAAAATAATCAAAGGAAAGCAAACTACTGAAACAAAGAAGTGAACATTCTGAAGGGAAACAGTCAAAAAAAGAACACGAAAATAGCCAATCTTACAATCAAACTAACACAAAATAGGCAATTATAAAAAAGAAAATATGTGGGAAATTAACGGACTAAAACAAGGTCCGAAGACGCTTCTCCTCACGAAGAGTCATAGAGAATTGCTAAAAAAAAATGTGGCCGAATGAGGGAATGTGCAAGCGACGCAAGCAGAAATTAATACAATGATAGCAGCAACAAAATATTGGTGGTAAAGTTTTAAGGAGGAAAACAAAGGAATTTGTTTTTTGTGTTCAGAAGCAAAGGTATTCAATGGTTGGAATAATATGAACAGGGAGCAAAAATTTAAATCAGATCGCCTATCTAATGAAGCCTTGACCACAGAAAATAGGAAATTACTAAAAAGAACTGAGGATACAAGCCAGGCAAAAAACATTAATATGTTGGGGTGAAAATGGCACAATATTAGTGAGAAGAAACGAAGAAATGCAAGGTAAATTGCCAGCTACTAGTGTCAAGGACTTAGACAAATGTTAAATTCTTTGCTTAGACTTGGATAACTACTTTGAATACTCTCACAATGGATTGGAACAATAGTGACATAAGAAATCAATCAAGCTGAATTTTAAAGCGTGTGATAACATTTGAACAGTGGCAAGAATCTTGTCATAAATCTGGTTGAAATTCATCCTACTCACGGTAATTGTCTGTTTTTTCATATCAAACATTCGATCATTAAAAAAGGCACTGGCAACTGAGCTTTGGTAATCTTAAAACAATAGCTCCTTTGATCTTATTTGCTGTAACAGAAGTAATCTAAAAAAAACAAGAATGTAAACTCTTACTCGTAGCAGGCCTTCAAAAAGAAGCTTAACTCGCTACGAGAATTAAATCAGGATGGGAATACTAGTATTTTATAAAAGCAGTCTAATATTAGATAATGTACAACTATATTGCATACCATTGAAGCCATAACTGGCACCATTAAAACCGAAAAAAACTTAATATTACACGAATAATTAATAAATCTAACAAACACCACCCAACCCAACAACATATCCTCCTTTTAAAAACATTAAAAAACTTTAGTGGAAGCTTCAACGACCATCCTGCACTCTTATTCTGGCGACAACCAATATCAATATAATCAGAATAAAACAAAACAGTAAATGAGTATGAGCTACTTCTTATATAGTAATGGGTTTGTGAATGCTATAGAAGACTTCACAAGAGAGGAAATCAGAGAAGAATAGTACAGTGAGCTCCATAATCGACCACATTCTTGTAAGATCACAAGCTAGGCAATTTGGTCCTGCACTCTCAAACACAAAATTTCTGATCATTACCAATAGTGCATTCAATACAAACCCACAGAAATAAACATCTTAAAATGGTAGAGACATCAGATTACAACTGTTAAAATATTATATAACAAATCAATCAATCTACATCTATCAGCGAACCATAATGAATGAATGTGAAGATGCAAAATGTAGATAGGTTCCTAGGGAAATTGGAACACTCTTAAAACAACATATAGGAATTATACCAAAACAATACAAAAAAGACTCATAATAACTCTGCAATAGGAACATCATAAAAAAATGGGTGACAGATTAAACCTAATAAATATTCTAAAAGAAAGAGGACAGATTTATTCAAGAAATGGAAGTCTACGCCCTCACAAATAAAGCAATACGGAACCAAAGTTTAAACAATGGAAATCAGAAATCTAAGAAAGTAATATCATGATCAATACTCTAAAAACAAAAGAAAATGATGCCAATGATATCGAAGGAGGTGAACAACATTGCTAAGATAGGAAGGCAGAATAAAAATTATGACAAATTGCTCGATGGCATTTTGGGCCGCTTTCTAAAAACTGATATAACTTGTAAATAAGTTTGCTGACCATTTCATTCAACAAGAGAAACATATAACAGAAAGCAATGCAACTGGTCAACTCTAGCAACAAAAGAAGTAATGGATTATTCATGAACAAACAAGAGTGGCAGCTTTTATTTACCTTGTACAATTGAAAAAAAGACTTGATCAAAATTATAAAAAAAGAAAAAATTCCGTATCAAAAAGCTCCAAGGAAATGATGAAAAGAACACAGATATTGTGGTAACAATGCAGATGTACTAAGGTGGAATATTAAGCACTAATAAACAAGGTGCATTAGAAATGAATATTCTCAGAAGGATTAAAAAAACTCATTATTAGGCCCATTCACAAAGCGGAGATATGATGATCTTAATAACTTAGACCAATATCTATCCTCCCGTGTTGGAAAAAATATTGAGAAGTTACATAATACAGAAACTCTATCAATATATGAACGACTAATTCATATAATACATACAAACCCTAATAGATTCCAGAAAGGTAAAGGAAACAGAAGAAGCCTCTATCCAAGTCACAGATTACATAAATAATAATCTTGATCAAAGGAAACGGAGGTGATGGCATTATTCATGACTACTCCAAGCATTTGGACACTTGTTAGTCACACAATTTCTGTATGAACGAGAACTGCAAGAAATAGGCATTGAAGGATCGGTTTTTAAAGTATGTTTAAAAGCTATCTAAAATAGAAAAATATTAGTCAAAATAAACAAAAAGTCATCCAAAACTACTCAAACATGGAGGCAGTACGCGAAGAAGTGCTTAGGCCAGCTGCTATTTTTAATATATGCCAACAAACATATTTAAACACTAGAAAATGTGCAAACTTTAACATGTATGCAGATGATGCTGCCTTTGTACTCTAATAGGCGACATAAAACAATGTAAAGACCAACCTACAAACAGAATTAACAACATTGTATTAACTGGTCATCATGAAACAACTGTATGCTAATCCTGTAAAACCAAAGTAATTCATTCAAAAACTCAGAAAAAACGTAAAAACTTAAATTACAGAAGAATTAACTCTGCATGATTTTATCTAATTGCACAACCATTGGGGTAGTGATAAATGTATCAAGACTTGACTACATAACACATTAACTCATATCATATCACTCAAGATAGGAGTGTTTGGTATGATACCTAGATATAACTTTCAAATTACCTGTTCAACACAAGTAAACATTGATAGCTGGTGTATGTATTCAATTTCAGACTTTTGTAATGAGCAAATTTTGAAATACTATATACCTCTCTAATTGAATGCATACTAGAGATATGGTGTTGCAGCCTGGGGTGGTGCTGCACAAACATACTTAAGCAACATTGGAAAAATATACAGGCTAAAGTTATTAAAAATAATGGCGCCCAGAAGAGAAAATCTCAGCCAGTGTGACTCCAGCTGCTACAGACATAACACCAACAAGGATTTACATGTACCTCACAATAATTCGGAACATAATTATAATAAATCAAAATTTGTGCACCAAATGGGTACAAAACAAGAAATCAAAGTACAACATACCATTAACATACAAACAATTATGGAAAAAGAACTCTTAGTATCTTATACCTAAACCTATTAACAACCAAGATACCCAAAGACATATAACTACCCAAAAAACAACACAAAAGACTAACAACAAAATTAAATCAGGCTGCAAATAAACAAACCTGCGGTGTGACAACCAACAACCAAGGTGTATTTAGGAAACCCCCCCCCCCACTTTTGTTCAATAAAAGAAAGCAGACTAGATTGAAATTCATAAACAAAATTAGTCCACCGATAGAATATTTCTGTGAATTAAAGAATGTTTGATAAGGTGTGTAACCAAACTAATAGATATACTGGTTTATTGCAAAAATGTGATGAGACATATGTATTAGATTTGCATCATATACAAATAACATGTTAAGTTCAATCATAAAATACAAATATTAAAAACATGTAAAAATATTATTAATTCATGCATAAATGTAATAATTATATTTAATTTATTGTTAAATGTTTTATATGACAAAATTGGTTTGCATATTATATGAATTTGCACGGGAACCCAGATATAAGTTCTGACTTACTGGACCTAAACTAAAGAAGCTAATAAAACTTACGAAATTATACTATATTATTAGTTATTATTTATATTATTATTATAATTATTATGATTATTATTATTATTATTATTATTATTATTATTATTATTATTATTATTATTATTATTAAAGTACTACTACTACTACTACTATACTGAGTGCATCATCATCCTGGTCACGAGTTTTCATTTTCCACTAGACTTGTAAATGGGACTTATTTAGAGCTCTCTGATTGGTCAGTGATGGCGGTGCGCGAAATGCTATTGTCAGCTGTGTGTTGACTCCGAAAAGATAAGTGGTACAGCACTAGTAATAACATGCATATTCGCCATGCTTATCAAGGTTTGTTGATGTATAAATGAGTTTAGAGCTCATTTTTCAACTGTGAGATGAGATATAAATGAGAGATATATTGCAACCGTTTTGTAAAAGTAAAAAATTATGTAAAATAGTAAAGTCATCTGATGAATTTAACATGTTACTTCAGTTGCCAAAGATCAACATACTCTTTTTCTAAAAATCAATATTAAATGAATCATTAATAAGAAGTAATACAACTTAGAGAACATTGTTCACTAAGAACATCAATGTTCACTTATAACACTTAAAATAGTACTTTTTTATGTTACCATAAACAATGGCCTAATAAAAATAAGAAATTATAGAAATGACTGTGAAAGTAGGCTTACAGCAGTTATGGAAATGAAACATATCTAAAACAAGAATGGGTGGATGCAATCAAATCAGGTTCAGTGTTAAAGCAATGAATTGAAAGTTGAAATGAAAACCAATTGATTGTAGATTAAGAGATAGTAAGGAAACCTAATCATGACTTCTGAACGTTTATGAAAAGATGGTAATTACTATGACAAAAATATTCAGTGTTCAGTAAAATGTCTCTGAAGAATTACTATTCGCCATATTAATAATAATATTTTCAGTTTTACTTAAAATTTGATGATATGTAAAAACATATTTTAAGGTCAGGATCAATCATAATTAATGCTACTGTCTTGCCACTTACCAGGCAATGAAAGTATATGAGGATTTACATCGTAAGCACATTTACACTACTTTATGAGGCTCGAAACATTTTCAAAATTACAAAAAAGTACAAAAGCTCTTCTATTTTGTTCTTTAATTTTTCCCACAAATAGAGCAAAGGAGTCTTATAAAAATTATGTATGTTTAATTTTTGTTGAAAACTTAGTTTTCAAAATTTGCAAAAGTTAAAAAATATTTTCAGTTCTCCTTTTATAAAGCTACAATATTAAAGAAATTTTTTTTTCATAATGATATGTATGCTTCAAAATTAGATTTTTAAGTAAAGTCATTAAAATGTTTTTGAAAATGAGTAGTTTTTTAGTGATATTGAGTGAAATAATTACAATTTTTAAAATTTGCAGAAACATGATTTCCCCAAACCTACAATTTTTTCCTACTTTTTTTAAGCTTCTAAATCTGTGAAAACTGCAAATGTCCAACTTCCTTTTAAAAGCATTGAAATGGCTGTTATTCTCACAGTTGGTGGAGTTACATTAAATGTTAGCTAAAACTAATTACCTGAGATTGAATGTCAGCACGGGTAAACACATTTTTGGAAACAGTGAAAGTGCAAGTGTAAGTAATATTATAATATTGTGTAACCATAGCAAGTAATGCGGTCAAGTACTGCTCTGTTAGCACCAATAATTTTGTATAATTTTATTATAAGTTATGCGCATGTTTTAAGAGTGAATATGGGCACACAATCATGCTGGAATATTGACACAAAAAAGAAGGGTTTCTTCCTGATAATACTTACCAATTATTAGCCAAGTTTTCCAAACAACCCTCTATGAACTTCATTCGTATCAAGCGTTCAGTATTAAAACATAAAAGATTACAAAGTGCCTTTTCAGCCTCAAGAGCAAGTCCTTCTCCCAACTGCACCTAAACACAAAATAAAGACCAAATCAATTGAGAGAATTTTATCACAGAACTGTTACCATGAAGACGTCAAATGCCATCATAAACATACCAAACTATTTTCATTAAAAACAGTACTATGTCTAATTTCAATCAGAGATTAACAAATTCCTATTACTTACAATTTGCACATGAAACATTACAATATTTTGATGATTTGTATCCAGTTTACCTCGGGTAACTTACTATTTTATCATCTTGCAGTAGATCCCACAATAAAGTACTTCCAGGTTTACAAACATTCTCCATTTGGAATTGAGAACATATGCGAGTCACTTGCAGACCACCACGAGCAGGCAACTTTGTAGCTGCTCTGTGGAATCTAGAGTGAAATGCCATTGTGCTGAGATGCTGTGGCAAAGCATGTGGTGACAGATGAGCCTGGGGGAAAAAATGTAGTAATTTTACACTGAACAATACTTCTGATTTAGGTTCATACAATAATGTGTTTACAAAAGGCAGATTTTTGCCCTCACCCTTTGTGATAACTTGTAACACCTGCGAGATTATCATTATATTTCAAATCCTCATCCCCAAATTTCCTGAGTGAAATAAAGGTAAATTCATTTAAAAATTGTGTAAAATTTAATGTAGGTTTTAAAACAACTGTTCTGATTAAAAATAGGGCAAAATTCCTTAGGTCTTCAAACACCTAACATCTATGTGAGGGGGGAAAACATCTGTGACACTAAGCAGGAAATTGTGCCGCCACTGTTCTTAGCCACTGCCACTCTGCCTCTTCCTGCTCACTCTTCTCAGCACTACTACAGCACATGTTTTGGTCCAGTGCAGAGTATACAAATTGATACTGTCCAGAGGTAGCAAAGAAGATGCAGGTTCAGGAAAAAGAAAATTTTCAATGGGAAATCGATTCAAATTTTTCCAAATAACTATGAATGTCTACATATTCTTGGTAGGGATAACTAAGGGTCATCTGTATTTTCGACACCAATGATAGTTCCTGTGCCCATTGCAGAAGGTGATGTCCTGTTGGTCTGTTCACAGTGTGAGCCATTCCTGCAAAACTGTGCTCACACTGTGCAAGTGGAAGGAGGTTCTAGCAGATATGCACTGTCATTCTACAACCAAAAATCTCATTAAATGCTAGTCCAAGGGCTCGAGCAAGAAGAATCATCTTCAAAAGATAATCTGCTTCCTGAAGAGTTTTGATGTATTCTCTTCAGAGTCATGCCCCAGTATCGTCTGCATAAAGATACACCAAATAAAAGGAACTTTAGACTTCATCTGCAGTACCTGCATACATTGCCAGGGATTACAACTCAGGAACTCACATCCATTATGTTGTCTAGTTCACCTTGCAACTCTGAAGAACAGAGAATTCTGTTCTTGAATTTTCAGAATGGTCAGAAAAAAGTTACAATGTTGTGTTCACTACGAGCTTCTGCCAATAGCTTTATTGATATAACCTCCGGTAACCACATCAGATACATGATGAATGTTGAAACATCTGCCAGAAAAGGCTAGACAATTTGTCTTTGGCTTTTACTACAGGTTCCAGTAAAAGCATACTCTACCAAAAATACACTTAGAAGACATTATCATTCAAATTACTCAGGGGGAGGACAGATCTGTCATTGAATTACCTTTTATTTTTTCAAAGAGATACGCATGGAAACGTTTTCAGCGATGGTTTCAGTAAACTGGACCCTAGAATAACAAATCCTGCCATCCCCAAACCGATGTGAATTGAGAAAACAAAGGACAACCCTAAATTGCTTGATCACCTAAGTGACAAGAGCTCCACATCTGTCTTGCAGGCCTATTCAATTTTGAGAATGTCTATGATATGGGTTGACATCCTGTGTGTTACAGATTTTCAGGAAGGAGTTCCACCTGCTCTTTTTTGTGCTTTTGAGTATTTCTATGTGGCAAGTAAACCAGACACAACCCTCTGAAAAGGGGGGCTCAATAGTGTTCAATCAGCATTCATCACAATTCAATTATCTCACTACTTGTCACAGTCATAAATAGTATTATGTCAGTCATACATGAATCAGTTAAAGCATCACCGTTTGTGGGAGATTTTTCTGTATATCCCATAGAATAATGTCATTCATATTTCATCTCCAACTTGTCTTTAGCAGATTACCCAAACGGAGTAAGATTGATGGTTTTAATTTCTGCATGAGAAAACCATGCTGCGTACATTTCTGCAGAATACATTTCCATAGCAATTTAAAGCTCTATTCATTGGCCATTTCCAACCCACTGCCCTCTCAAAATTCTTGTCCCAAACATTAATAAAAGATTACGCACACTTCTAAAGCAGGCATTCCCCCTCCCTAAATATCAAAAGCACTACCAGGAAATCGAAGCAAACCACCCTGACCACACCTTCAGCTTTTCATTTGGTTCTCAAACCAGTCAGTAGCTTGTGATTTCTTTTGCAGTTTGGTCCGCTGTTCTTATCAAATACATTCTTTTTGCAGTGTCTGCTCTACTGACAAGTAAGCTGTACTTTCAGCCTTCAATACAAAGAAGCAGCTGCTTTTCGGTGAGAAGCCATGTAACCATATGAAGTGATTCTCGTAGAACATTTCAGTCAATCTTCTTTCTCTTCTGCACCAAGCCATGACATGTTCTAAGTTTCTGACTGGGCTCCCGACATGTGGTAGTGTAGTGCATGCATGTGTTGTGTGTGTATAAGAGGAAAGGGTAGGGTGAAGAAGGAAAGCTAGTGTGTAAAGCTTTAAGCTCCCGACCAGTCTCCCGGCATGTGTGGTAGTGTAGTGCACGATAATATAAGTGGGTGTAAGGGGTGAGGATAGGACAAGGAAGAGATAGGAAAGATTGCACGCTGCAGGGTCCCATTTGTTACGGTATTGCTCCGGCATTAGCCTGGTATTGATCAGAGAAACCTCAGAAAGCTTGTGATTAGAGCAGTCCAGCTGAGCTAGAATTCTCTCCATACAGTGAAATTGACATAGCTATCTAGCTAGTGTCGAAAATTCTGCCACCTTCAGGACCCAACCTAGGAGGCACAACAGTGCACCAACAGAGGCCCTACAGTGACATCAGTTGATGCCCTGAGACACCTCTTCCAGTGCTTTTTCGTGATTTTGTGTTTCATGGTATGAATATACCGAGAAACAAAATATTTCTTTTTGTGATTCACTGAATTTTCAGATAATACTAAATAAGAATTTTGTCATCCGCTGAAAGTACATATACCTGAAATTCACTGACATAATTTTGAAGTTTTCTACCGAGGGAGCAACTTATTTTTGGCATTTTCACTACTTCTGCAGAATAAAGGGCGATGAGACATAAAAATGAAGAACCAATAATAATACTCACAGCTACCTTGTAGGAAAGTGCTGTTACTGAATTCAATCTTGTTTTTTAACATTTCTAGTAGAGGAATAAACAGCTGTCATCATCTTGGAATCATTTCACAAAGGTGGAAATCATTTTAAATGTTAGAGGAAGTAATTTACTACATACAGAAACAAAATGTACCCATCTTTCTCAATATCAGGACACCAGAATATGAATTTTTCGGTTGAAAAATCACAATTTCTTTCTCTGTACTAGAAAATAGTAAGGCAAGAAAGTAAAATTAGGTGCTTGTTGCTAAATAGGCAAAATAGAAACTGACCACAATGATGCCATTTGTTGACATTCTTTTTAAAAGCAAGTCTAGCAAACTTGTAAAATTAAAAATTGATTTATAAAATGGTCAACGGTATTATTACTAGCTCTTCTTTATTCATTATTGGAAGAATTGAGATTTAATGTTCCAAATAGAATGGGAAGATAAGTTCCTCTGCTATTTTACACTCAGATGTATGGTACTGAGTATGGTACACCATGAATAATCCCATAAAAAGAACGTGCAATTTAGTAAACATGTATGGTGTTGAATTATACTGCATAAATGTAGCAATGTTCAATAAGACAGCAGAGTCTTTGATTTGAAATACGAATAGGTAATGTGATATTAATTAATAAAGAATGAGTATGGTTCTTTTCTCAAGTCCAATGAACCGACAGTCATAAATCACAAGAACCTCAAAGTGTTCTTCTGCCATCTATTTTTTAAAAATTGTATTTACATTTGGACATACTCGATCAGTATAATAAAGAATAAATAAAATAAAAAAAGCTTTTTGCCCAAACTGTTCCAAACTGTAGTAACAAGATTTCTATCAGTAAACTGAAACTATTAGGAGAAAGTTCATAAGGATTCTATGTATTAATTTGCAATATTGTCTTTGATACAGAAACTTACAGCAAGATAAGGGCTGCGAGTGTGTCACTGACCTGCACTTGTGCCTGAGCTGCTAACTGAACTAATTCATCTTCACAACCTGACTCTTCTCCATCAAAATCTGCCATGTTCTTCTCTGACTTGTTGCTCATACGTGATGAATAGCTGCCCTCTTCTCCACTCAGCATTTCTTCCATTAGCTCTCTATAATGTTACAAAAATTGCAATTTATGAAAGTGTTTGTCACAACACAAAAAAGAGTTAGTATAAAAACAAAGCATGGTTAATATACACATTCAATATTTTTCTTTTACCTGGTAAAAACAAAATGTGTCTTATCATACATCTCAATCATAAAAATCATTAAAAGTTATAAAAAAACAGTGTGTAGAAGACTCAACTTTATCATTTCAATTATCTTTTTTTAATTTACTTTATCATTCTCAATTATCTTGATACTATAGTAACAAATATTACTAAACACACTGTGACTGAGGAAGGGCTAACATGATGTTTTAATTCCCATCTTCTCCATTTCAATAACACAAAATTAAACTAGTGGTGCTACAGAATGGCACAGATTTTCCTGCATTAGTTTTTTATTTCCTTTGGTCTCAGCTAGCTAATTGGACTCGCCACCATACTCTGGCCAGATCATTCACAAAAAACACACACCATTTTAATGACATTGGTTTAGGCACTTTTCATTACACTGTAAGTATAGTAAAGGTCCAGTACAGGGGAGTCGACTGTCAATAAAACTCCCTGTGTTGGCATACACACTAGTAAAATGTGTTTATAGCTACGGTTGGGATCTTTTTAATTTATTTTATTTTCTACTAAGATGTTTGAAACTGCTCTCATGAATGTGTGGATGCATATTGACTATTTTTTTATTGAATTTGGCATTTTGGTGTGATATTCTCATCGCATTATTAAATTTCTAAATTATTGAAATTTTGATATTATCGCATTTTCAAATTTTTAAACCAAACATTTGAAACAAAGCCAGGTAAATGTGTTAAAATTGGGCATAAAAATCATGTTAAGTTATGAACATTAAATAGTACAGCAAGATACAACATAATCACTTTTTGGGAATTGTAACATATCTTAAAATTTTTACACTAAGGATGAGATTATTTGCATTACAACATACATATATTTTTGTACATTTTTGGTTAATATCTATAAAATGTGAATTTAAGTGTACATGGTAATTGAACTTCTTTTAATTCATATTGTTTGGTCTAATAATGAAGCGTCAAGTGAAAAAATTAACTTTACAAATGTATGTGAATCTAAAATGCATTCTTGATGGCAGATTTATCGAATTGTGTATATTTGAATGTACCGCAAAGCCTAGCTTCATGTACATTTTCCAAGTTGGCAGGACAGAATATTTGCCATATTGAAAATTTTAGGGACCAAAGCATGCTGAAATACAGTAAACTGACATTCCGACACTCTGAAAAAACACAATTTATGTAATGGGGACTCCAAAACGTGCATTTTCATTGAAATCTTCGAATCAATTGAGCACAATATTCCATAACATTCTCTATATTACGTACATTACGCATACGTATGCAAGAAAGTAAAAACATTGTTTTGGTATCAAGGGCTCACTATTCATAAACTCTGTGCAAAAATTGCTGTTTTTATTACTTCTACTGACATTCCGTATCCAAGAAAAAAAACTAAATGTGCTACAGATTGGCACAGACTTTCCTGTACTAATTTTCTTATTTCTTTGGTCTGGACTTGCTTTCTGGTCTTGCCACATACTTTTAGCAGTTGCATCTATCACCGCCCAAAGTTCATTTGTTTTCAAATTTTCTTAATTTTCTAATGGTAGAACAGAAATATTCCAATAAGTATATTAAAGAATAGTAAAACCTCATCCTAAAAGAAATTTTTTAATGGAAAGTTTAAAGTGTTATATAAGAAAATGGCTTTTAAGCATTACTGTAAATGCGAAATTTAAAGCTCTTTTTCACAGAAAACTATTGAGTTTTCAAAAAACTTCATTGGATGTCAGTTGAAGCACATCCACTCAATTCATTGTTTACAAATTGCTGGAAATGTACATATTAATGGCGTGAGAGAGAAATTTAAAAAAATTACATTTATGTAATTAAAAAATACAGCAAAATTAATTTTATGACATCTTAAACAGTGCAATTAGAACTATCTGTTAAAAAAGTTTAAAGACAAATGTGTTCCCATTTAACTTTTCAAAAATAGCTTTTAAACATTTCTGAAAACACAAAATTTTGAGCATGTTTTCCAAAAATATTATAAAACATCATTTGAAGCACATGTACTCATAAATACAATAATATGAATAATGTAATTAATAATTATTGTGTATTTAATTAATGTAAATAATAACGATGCGATAAAGTCCAAAACTACTTGTGAGAAAGACCGGACTTTATCACCAGTACTTTCAAACACATTCACACGAAAATAACTAAAATTTCCGAAATTGTGTTCATGATCTTATTTCAAAATTTATCTTTAATAAACAGGTTTCATTACGGGAAAAAATATTTCTCTTCGTAATTGTAGTTGTAGGAAGACCTTGAAAAATTGTTGATAAATCAGACCTTTCAACGAAAATGAGAGTTGCACTGTAGGTGGCTAATTGCTATAAGACAAAAGCCAAAGAGTATTTTTTTTATGTCATTTTCATGTATAAAATTGCTGTATTGGAAAATTTTAAAAAACTGACATAACATTTTGCCATCTCAACACAGAATTACTCATGTTTTAAAATTTATTTCACCAAAATGCAAAACTTTCCCGAATTTCTCAAAACGTGATTATTTCCCTGATCAAAAACGCAATCAACTATGGTCAAACTCTCTCACCCAACATGCTGAACATAAGAAACTCTGCAAGTAAATATAACAATGATGTAACACTTATCTCCAAGCAGTACGTACTTCTTAGAGAATTGCAACCAATCCCAGTGCCGCTGCGCTGTTGACCAATTGAGAATGAAAAGTGTGAAAGAATTAATATAATGAAATGAAAATAAATAAAATTATATGCTTGTAGTCACTCTCATAAATGTAAAAATACATGACTTTTCTGAAAAATAAGAAGATTGTAATCAATTTTAGATGCCAAAAACACAACTTTTAATGTCTAATGTTTTTTGGCCTGGGCCTGGTTTTAATGCCTGGGCCTTTTAGTGCCTGGGTTAATCAGATTGTAAAATATTTCAAGTGCCTAAAACGTCACTTTTCATACAAGATTGATAGTGCCTAATTTCATATTTTGTTACCTATTTCAGTTGCCTAAATTATCACTGTTTTGTGTTTAAATTTCCTAACTCTAGTTATAAATCGAGTATAAGGGCTTCAGTGAATGGGACGGAGTTCGTACTGTGCAAGAGGCATTGAAGGGTGTCAACACTACATGATAGTACTTAGAGAGAGTGGACAATGCAGAATCAATTTTGGACAGAGAACAAACTCAAGAAGGTTCTAGAGAAATTACTAATGGAAAATATAAGAAGTAAACAACTGAAAATAATTGATTTTTAAGGCCAAATAAAAATATTGGAAATTTCAATTGGTGCTTTTAACACACTTTGTTATCTCTATATTAATAAAATTAATGATTGCAGAGAAATTATATTTTATTTTGACATCATTGGATGAACCAAAAATGTTAGCTCCCAGAAGTTCACTATAACCAGAGTTGACTGTACGTACTTATACGAGAAAGTAAAGAGCAATGCATATATCAATATTAACTCTTTAAATTATTTAATGTAAGGCATTTTTAAAATATTAATAGTTTTTCCTTAATTATGAGTTTAATTGTGCAAGAATCATGATAATTTTAAAGCAAAGAATAATGATTATTTTTATTCATTTTAAGAAAGAAACTGTACTATAAAAATTCTAATGAACTTTCAGGAGGGACTGCACTCCTGGAGAGTGTTGGCCTCTCATCTCTAAAACCACAACCGCTTTTCCTTACAATGAGATCCACTCCAAAACTGCTTTCGCATTATTTTGAAATAGCTTCTTGTCTTTTGCCTTTGAGGACTTTCTCATCATATTCATTTGTTTCCTCCTCAGCCATTAGCTTCACTGTGGGTTTTCGTCTACCTTCTTGATGAATGCAGAAATCTCTTACCATGTTTTCTTCATTGGAAATCATATCTCGATGCTGTCAGGTGTTATTTAAATTATATACTGTTATATAAATAAGTACTGTTATATAAATAAAACAGATTACTTAACTGTTGTCTGATTTTAAAACAATTTAGACCAGCAATTTTTTTATTAAATATGTAGTTGTTGATAATAGATGCCACAAGCTTTCAAATGCACTATAAAATTATTGTTGCGTTTTAATGGAAAAACGCATTAGTGAATGTTTCTCAAATACCTCAAGTTTTCAATCCTCTGAAATTAATGAAAGAACAACCCCTGATGTCTTCAGTACTTTACAATAGAAAAGTCTAAAGAACATCCACATTTTACAAATCTGACCAAGAAAGATGAGTAAGTCTTTTAAAACCTTTTAAGATTAACTGAATAAAAGCATAAAAGTTTAAAAGTATAAGAAAAAAATGTTCTCAGCATTGTTTTTTATTGTAATTTTGTACACAAATAACGTGGCAAAGAAATATACAAATACAATCAGTTACCAAATGCAATCCTCATCAAATTTTTTTAAAAATATATTGCAGAGAAATTGCAAAATAAAATAGTAAATCATGTCATCAATATGATGCCAAAACATGCATACTTGTTACACATGCATGTGCTATGAGCTACAAATTACAATCACACATGCAGCACTTAAAATGAATCAGGAGGACACCAAATTAAATACCCACAAGAGGAAATGTCAAAGTTGCAAGCTAGACAAAGGTATTCATTGGGGCAAAATTAAGAATACTATTAATACCATAATTCTGGATTCCAAAAACAAAAACTAGGAAGGAGATTCAGTACACCTTTCCATGGAAGAAGGAAGGACCACACATACCGATGAGCTTGGAAATTCCTGATGTAGGGCCTACAGTCATGGATCTCTGACCCTTGAACCAAACTTGCCAACTCTGTCATTACCCCTCCTCTAGAAGAATCATGGGAACTATCATGTGAATGTTCTTCCATGATTTGAACAAATTCAGGAGCACCATCTCTGTAAAAATCCAGGCAATAAGAATTAAGAATGAGCTTGACTGCACCTTGAATGATGCAAAGCAAATAAAAAATTTCATTACATAAAGGAATTTGATTTACAATTCACAAAGTAACTTTTTTTTAAACAAATCTTATCATCCAGTCTGTTTTACAATTAACTATGGATGGTATTTTTCTTATCTCTGATAAATTTTGTAACTGATGCCATTAAAATTGTTCATAAGTTTCAGATTATTCCCTTGCACAAGTAGTATTACTGAAATTAAATGCTATACATATTGGCAAATTGATTTGTATTTAACATTTTATTCATTACAATTTCAATATAAATAACACATTCTCAATTGCCTCCTCAACATTTTGGTATCAACTACTTTACCTTGCATTGAGAATGATTTGCACAAGATTAATTGGGTTTACTTCGCAATAAATTTCATAAACACTTTTTTTATGTTTATTTCATCATGAATTAAAGGTTTCAAAATAAGTGAAAAAGGATTCCCAATATCAATGAAAAGAAAAATGAAACAGGCCAATGAAACCATAATTAAAAATAAAATTATCATTTGCATTTTATTTCTGAATATTTAATACTAGATATTCATTATCACACACAGAAAAATTTAAGTTATTTTTATCGTCATTAGGTGAAATTATCTCATTTTCTAAACAATATTTAAATACATGAAATTTTGTTTTGACAAAATAAAAAATCAATTAACAACATATTAAGTTTTTCGGAAGATTTAACTCTATTGAGCCACATAATAAATGGCAGTCATGACTAGAAAAAATTCTGACAAAACATTATTTCACCTCTGAGCATCTTCCCTCAATACATACCATAAGGAAATTAAACATGATACTACTAAACCATTAAATAAAAGTATTGTGATTCAAATGTGACATATGCTAAGGTCATCAATCTTATTAAGAATTATAATTTTAAAAACTGATTCTACACAAAACTGAAGAGGAATAGGTAAGATGATAAGTTTTTAAGTATAAATGTGGAGAGTGCAACTATAAGCAATAAGAAGAAATACAAATATATTAATGATTTATTGCTTCATTTGAAAAGTTAGGAAAAATATGGTTTTGTCGATACTGACAAAAGTAAACTTTTCTGCAGAAATGCTCAAACAAAACAAAACAATTTACAGAATATTACTTTAATTGTTTAGTTCAATGCAAAAAAGAGCCACCAGGTGAAGCAGTGTGCACCAGAGAGCATGCAATGATGCAGTTATAGTAAACCAGAGATTGATGACACAAATGACAAGAGTGAAGTGGTCATTGATAGGCATTTAGTAAAATAAGAAGAATTTCATATAGAAATGCATACCGGATGACAATCCAGTATGTCTTAAATGGTTAGAGATCTAATTAACAACTAAACCGAAAACTAAAATTGAATTTGACTTTTGAGCAAGCTGGGATATTTCCTAAACCAAGGTTCTTGCCACTACAGAAGACAAATTAGTCCAAGATGGTCTAAAAAGAAAGAAAAAATTGGAATTACAAATGAAAACCTAGAAAATATGGAACAGCAAGTTCATTCTTATGTCGCATAAATGGGCATCCTCATTTCCAAAACTCTCAGGAATTTAGTACTCTATATTTTTTTGCCTTTTATCTAAACCTAAACACACACACGCCCACACACACACACACACACGCCCACACACACACGCCCACACACACACACACGCCCACACACAATTTCCAGTTTGAGGCCCCCTCCCGCTTTGCGCAATAGAGTCTAGCTCTCTCCTGCGCAATTGGACGGTCGATCGGAGTGCATATCTGCTAACACACACCACAGCATCATAAGATAGTGCGAAAACGCTCGAGCAACCCGCAAGGCGGACCCTTCCTATGCACCGACTTAGCCCCACGGGCGTATGACCTGAATAACCCATGGCATCAGCCCAAACAGGGCTGCCCGTAAGAAGAGAATGGAATTTATAACGCTAGTCAGCCCAGCCTCCGGCTTCTTTTGCCCAGGACCCCCTACATTAGCTCAAATCGTGCAGATGCGATTGCCCATACGAGATGCTTCTCGGAGACATTGCGCAGGTGCTCGTCAAAGCGCAAGTCTCGCGTCAATATGCACTCCCATATACTCGTAAACTGCCGTGGGGATTAGTTTCGCCATATCAACTGTTTCCGTTTTTTCCCGATTTCATTTAGCGTATTTTGCAGCCTCCTACATTAAGAGTAATACTCTCTCTCACGTTTCTGCCCGTCACCAGCACAGCCTCTGTTTTATGGGCGGCCTTCTGTAGCCCCACCGACGGAAGCCACCGCCGGATCTCCGCCAAGCCTCGTTGGCAACCTGCGTGACTTGCTTCGATGTATTTGCCGACAACGACAAGTGCAAACATCGTCAGCGGAATCCAATCGTTCTTCTACCTTCCTTGCAACTCGAGCTTCAAACCACGGGCGTCATACATAAATGTTCCAACAACATTCGGACCAAGTTACAGCCTGTTGGGGACACCCGCCTGTGACCGTTATAAAGATTGTACTCCAGACCCAGTTTCATATAGGAGGGACTCTCTCCCTTAAAAGTAACTTTTTGACCAAGTTCGAGATGTACCTTGCGAACTACAAGATTTGTAGCGCCAGAAAGAATGGATTCACCCTTGCAGTGTTAAAGGGTTGTTTCACGTCTAGGTCACTAAGCACAATACTTCATGGACCGGCCTTTCATCGTTTGCCTTCAATGTGCCCTTGCGTTGCAATGTCGATGGACTACCTTAATACATTCTACCGTGAATCTCGCTTTTCTTAAAGCCGTACTGATTATCGACAATCCTGAGGCCCCTCTGTAAATGACTCAAACGATTGCAGATAATCCCCTCCAAACACTTTGCCTTGCTGTGTCCATAAGCATATGCCGGATAGGCTGCCGGATCAGTAGTTGCCTTATGCCCTTCGGAAAGAAGGACTAGCTGTTTTCTGCTTCCATCGGAGGGGGAAATTCCCTCTCGTATGCATGCCATTATAACCTGCAAGAAGTAGATCGGCGACCGAGTCTTAAATAGCGTCTTAAGTGCCTACATTTGGTTACCCCATTCTAATCTCGGGCGGCTTTGCAATCTTGGACCTTGCGCAAAAGCTTTCGAAAGTTCATCCAACGTTGACTGCGCCGGAAGACCACGCTTAGATCTTCCCAGACGATCCTTTCTGGTTGTAACATATCTACCTGGCGAGGAAAACAGGTAGCTACAACTTTTCCAAAAAAACCGGCAAGTGGGTGCTTCGCCTGAAACATTTGACCCCTGAGTCTGGCCCGTCACCATTTATACGGGGCGTCTCCCAGGCCTCAGCATCCACCTCCTCTCCCTAGCTCTCTCCAGCAACGACAACTTAACTTATCTTAAGACTTTTTTGAAGCTCTTCTGGCGTCCAGATGTTGCTTCGTGCAGAGAATTTCGTATGTTGGGGCGGCTCCAGCGCGCTGTGCCAATGCTACTTTGCTTGTGGCGGCATTCCCTGCGAGAGTCCGCGATCTCGTCCAGTCCACCAGTACACTGGAGACGGCCGTGCTCTCCTCTGCGACCTTTTGTCATGACGCATTCACAAGCGTCAAATAACCCGTTCATTACCGGTTCTCTACAATTAGATTCAAGATTCACGGGCCAACAATCTCTCAGGTTGCCCTCCATCATGGCAATGAAGAATCACGATCGAACGTCCTGTTGGTTCCAAAACACTTGTCCTTCTACCCCTGGTGAGCCTCAACATGCACTGCGTCTTTCACTTCATACACAATAGCTTGTGCGCAACTATTGTGTATTAATTGTTGCACTAACCTCCCATGATAACAATACGTCTAGCAATCTTTTACAGACGAAAGTTAGGTCAACGACCCGAGCTCGACCATTCATTACAAAAGGTCGGACTCGGCCCCCCCGGTTGCAGAGGCAGACATCCCGAAACTGTCCAAGGCTGTCCAGCGGAGAGCCACCCCCGCGTCCGATTCGTTACCCTCTGCTGCCCCAACTCCTGCCCATGCATGAAGTCCCCAGCAATAATAAGAGCCTTTCGTTCTCTTTGCATCATTACTACTACCCGATCGAGTAATTCCTCGAACTCCTCAAGCGATGCACCTGGGTGCAACATAGACACTATTTGGAAAAATACACCGAAGACCCTTTGATCCAGGTGAACTCCATCCCTGGGACTTGCCATAACATCCTGGACTCGACTATTACCACAATATCCATACTGCAACTCGCGTAGATCGCATCCGAAACCAGACTGAAGGACGAAAATATTTCTTACTGCCGCAGAGTAATTGCCCAACATCTATATTCTCTCCCGCCAACCGTACTGGTGAGAAGTGCCTGCGCCGCCCCGCAAATGATTTAAAATTTAGCTTGGAAACTCGCATTTTCTGTTATCCGTTGCCTTCAGTGCTACTTTGGTACCCGGAACACGGTAAAACTTCCCCAGTCGGGTGGTTTCCTTCTTATCTTTGCCAGAGCACCCACACTCGCCTTAGCGCCTTTTGCAAGGGCCTGACGCAAAAGTGGCCGTTCTTCTCCGCATTCGGACGTGGAAAACCCCCCAGGGAATTTTTCGGACCTGTCCGTCCCCTGGCAATCTCTCTCTGT
>BOPP01000120.1:2972612-2988420 GCA_017312745.1 Gryllus bimaculatus | reverse complement strand
ATACCATTACGAAAGAAGAGAGGGGGGTGACAATGGACCAATGGCAACGACGATGGGAGCAATCATCATCAACCAGACAGGAAACAGAAACTTCGCAAATACGCTCTGAAGACAATTTTTTCTAATAAACTATGTGGATATTCTGAATGGTTGAGCTACAATAAGCACTCAAGAAGCTTTGAAAATATGCTTTCTAGGCAAAAATTTTCATAGCAGAAGCATAGACAGACACATACACAGAGAGAGACACAGAAAAACGCAGTGGCACACAGAGGCATACACACACAAAATGACAAACACACACACAATAATGACAAACACACACACACACACACACACAATAATGACAAACGCACACACCCAATAATGACAAACACACACACCCAATAATGACAAACACACACACCCAATAATGACAAACACACACACCCAATAATGACAAACACACACACCCACACACACACAATAATCAAAAATACACAGATATTCATATATTGATATGAGAAAATTGTTGATAATCATTATGCAATAATGCAAATGGTTTACTTCTAATAATCTGTTTGAGCGGCAAGCCTTTGATGCTACGTTTGAGTTCACCTCAGCTTTATAAAGAATTTAGTCTCCACGCTAGAAAAGAATTAAGTGGGCCAAAATTCTTTTTTAGCACATGTCTGAGCACACGAGGGTGCAACGTAGTTAACTGTATATTTCATGGGTAGTTTTATAACAATATAATTATATTTTTAATACATATAATTATTTATCAACAGTTCATTAATAGTACACCGATATTTATGAACAGTTGTATTCAGCCAGTGACATGATGTGGAGGATTGAAACAAAGTTGAAGACATTTTCAGTGTACAACAAACCTAGTGTTCACTGTTCCTTCTAATTAGAACTTGTACTTAGTCTTGATTAACACATATATACCAGTATCCCATATTCCATTGTTTTTCAAAATCACAATTCACAAATAGAAAAACACACAGACCAAAATTGAAATGAAACAAGTAAATAGTTCATCATCATAAACCAGAATTAACAGTCCATTAATAATAATCTACATAAGAAATAAAGTATAAAATCTTAACTGATGAATATACACAAGGTGTGGTGTATAGAAACAGAACTGGCCGTTTCTGCAAGGGAAAGTGCAAGAGCTATAAACTGTATTTTGAAGTTTGGTTTCACCTGCACGCTGACCCATAACCATGAAGTTCACTTTATTCTGCAGTCAACTTGTCCCAAAGCTCATTGTAGAGATGGAAAGGATATTTATACTGAACTTAAACTCTTTGTGTGCAATAAATAGGTCAGATTTGAAAGCAAAAGCATTGCAGTTCCTTAAGGAAGCCCAAGGAATTATCACAAGTCAATAGCTTGTACTGCTCTTGAACAATTCATACAAAAAGCAGATGCTATATCATAGATATCCAGTATTAGGACAAGACCGACCCATGACAGACTTATCCAGCATTAATATTTCTGGCACATTTCTCACGCTGGACTTGTATAGCATTAGCTCTCAAAAGAAAAATTAAAATGACCAGTTTATGTCTATTTAGCAAGGGGTTTTAACCAAGGTTACGAAACTAAACTGAAACAGTTTGAGAGCATTCGAATTATTAAACATGTATACTAATTTGTAAGCTAGTCCACGCTTTTCAAAGCACTGGGCATTTTGATATTTTTATCATTTAAAATTAAATTATTAAAAAACTACATACTATTAACCAAATATAAAAACTTTAAATTATGTATCCTAACCCTCCAACAGGCACATAGCAGCACTGACTACTGCAGTATCAGTTTTACTATAGCACACCAGAAAAGTCTCTCCGCAGTAGCACCTTGCTGATGTGTAACAGAAATTATGTTGGTAGCGCAAAGTGCACCTTGTAAGAAAAGAAAACATGAATTCCCTACTCACTACAATTATAATAAATGTTGGAAGTGTAGTCCTTCTCACTTTCTCCCAGGAATGTGGTCGCTACCAACAGAAAAGCAATTTTTAATAGGAAGCACTAATTCTGCTCCATGCAGAACGACTTTCCTAACATCCTGTACTTCTCTAAGCATTGCACAGTAATTGGTGAACTCTAATTTGAGATAGTCTAAGTATTGGCTAATAGATTGCATCAACCTGTGTTTATCATATCAGGGACCAGCAGTAAATGGGTTTGTTTAGTGAAAGGCATTTCAGGGCAGCACTCTGTGCTGCACACGCTAATTCATAGTAGTTAATTTTTTTCACATAGCATTATATTATGTATTAATATATTATATACAGCTGAATGTGAGAAGTTCATGAAAATATTTGCAATGATTAACCAGCTTCACAAAGAAAAGAAGAGAACTTTTCTTCAGATAGTTGACAAAGATGAGAAATATGTGACAAGATGTTGCACCTTTATTTCTTTCATTATTTTCATATATTCACTTCTTTACTTATAAAATTTTAGTTTTCATGGAAACTCTTAGTCTCTTTGAACAAGACAGTTTTGCAAGAAGACCCTATTTCTGAACCAGGATGAACATAAGATAAAACAATGTACAACCTTAAAAGCCTGAGGTCTGGCCCTTGACAAAAGGCTATCCTGGATACCTCACATTAAAACCCTAAAAGTGGAATGCGCCAAAAGGTTCAATCTGATGAAAATCATAAGCCACTTATCATTGAGGGCCGATTATACAGTGCTTAGAAGAATATATCAAGTATTGATCAGGGTTAAAATAGATTACAGCAGCATATTCTACAATGCTGCAAATAAGAATATTAAAAGAATACTCTATCAATAACACTGGTGCCAGACTTATATGCAGAGCATATAGAACAAGCCCGGAGATAAGCATGTTACAGGAAGCTAATTTACCTAAAAGAGAAAGAAATCTAATCATAGAATATATAATCAAAGTTACAGTAAACTGCAGCAACCCTATGAACCAAATTTACCAGCTTACATACAGACACGGGAAGAAACTATGCTTCAAAAAGAAACAGCTAAAACCAATTGCTGAACAGGCAATACAAATACTAAGCACAATGTCAGAAACAATTTCACCAATTAAACCTGTCAATATCACTGACTATGCACCATGGACAAAACAGAACATTTAAGCTGAGGAATTGAAAAACAATTTGAAGAAGTCAAAAACTCACAATCAAGTGATAAGGGCCAGGATAGAAGAAATTTCCAAATAACAGAACTACGACAAAGTATACACAGATGGCTCAAAGAGTAGCAACATGGAGGGATGTGCTGCTTTAACTCCAACAAGGGTAATCTCAAGCAAACCCGACAAGTACTCTGTTTGGTCCAGCAAGTTATACGCCATCATCATCGCACTAGACTACATTCTCGAAGACAATAAATGTAAATTTCTGATAGTATCAGACTCCGAATTGGCTCTGTCAGCAATTGGATATGCCTTTTACTTTGGAAATACGTTAGTCTTAGACATTGTTAGCATGATAAGAAATTCAAACATTAAAGGTAAAGAGATAAGTTTTTGGATTGATCCTGGCTCATGTACGTATCATCGTGAATGAGTTGGCAGACAGATCTGCAAATGAGGTGTCACAACTTGATGAAAGAAGCAACCTTCCCATAATACCACAGGACTATCACGCCAGCATCAAGAGAAAACTACCAGAATTGGACAGACAGGAATGGAACAACAATGCTAGCTGCAAATTAAGAAGTACATATAAATACAAGGATTATAATCCAGCCACATCCTTCTGCAGAGTTGACCAGGTTGTGTTAACTAGATGCAGAATAGGTCACACCAAGCTCACATATGCTCATATGATCTCTGGGAAAATGGTTGTTATGAGTAGTTTCTATTAATGTACATTAATTATGTATTTCTGTGCCCCAGGTTTGAAGCCATCCAGACGAGACATGGTGTCAATAATGACATGGCAAAAGTTCTAAAAAACAAAGAACATTGCAGTTGGTTTCTCAATTTTTTAACGGGGATAAACTTGTACAAAGTACAGATAAGAAAAATGTATAAACTGGTTAATATTGTGATATGAATGTTTCCTCTCAAAGTGTCATAACACTCCATATACTAAAATAATGTTATTGTGTAGATGTTGCTAATAACCTTTTGTAATGGATTAGACATAAAAATATGATACACACATATATACATTTTTTTTTTAAATAGTTGAGTTTGCAAATTGACAAGATATTCTAATATAACGATAACTTATTTTTAGTTCCTTCCTTTCATTCCTAAACTATACAGTTTTATGCATTCGTTTTTGGAGATACAGTCAACTCCAGCTATAGTGAACCAACAGTTATAGTGAACGTAAAACACTGGTCCCATTTCACTTACAATACCATTAATAAATAAGCGGAATAAGATTCTCAAATGTGAACCTTGGCTATAGTGAACATTGGGAATACAACATCCTGAAAATTAACACCCTCCTGGAAAAAACGTTGCCTCAATGCCACAAATTCCAACTCTGGGCTGCTTGGAAAGAATGTCAACCAAAGTCAAGTCTTCTCTGAGAAGACATCGGATACGGATTTAAAGACTTTACTGATGACTTTATACCTTTCAATTTTAAAACGGAAACAAAGGCCATGTCTGCATGGGCTACAACTGGCGGTGGTGATGCAGGAATGCATGCTCCAGTTTCAAACTTGATGTTACTTGAGATTCCACAGTACAAAGCAAACGGTGTTCTATGCAAGCAACAGGAAATGTGCAAATGCCACACCTGGCGACACCCACCATGCCACGCGGAAAAGTGATCAGTTTCATTAGCCGCTTGCACCATCGCTCTACCAAAAGAATCTGGTATGTTGTTATGGAGGGTGTAAATGCCTTCGCAGAGTGGGAGAGGATATAAGAGGTGAATCCTCAGAGATAGTGGACAATGCAGAATCAAGTTTGGAGAGAGCACAAACTCTGGAGTAGGATCTAGAAAAATTAGTAATTAAAAAAAATACGCACCAAACAATTGAAAATAATTGATTTTTTAAGGTTGAATGAAAATATTGAAATTTTTAATTCATGCTGCTAATGTATTTTGCTGTATCTCAACATTAATAAAATGAATCATTGTGGAGAATTCTATTTATTTAGACATCAGATATAGTGAACCTCTGAAATAGTGAATCAAAATAATTAGTCCCCAGAAGTTTACTATATCCAGAGGATGTAAGTATGTTCAGTTATTATCATACCCTTGGTATAGGATATCAAGTCATGCAACTCTGAAAGTATTATGGTATTATAATGTAATTAAAGGTTGACATTTAATGTAATTAAAGTTTCCTGAATTATCAACTGCTTGGCATGAGTATTTTGCAGTTAACAAAACTGTTTTCAGCTTTTCACTGTTGGTAAGTACTAAATCTCATGAGAAAAATCTCAATTAAATTCCAGACTGATCTCATAAATAAGCTTTAATATAATTTGTATGCAATAAAAGCCGTGCCACAACACAAAAAAATAGGTTTTCATTAAATTTAAAAATCTTAAGGTACTTGCATATGAGAATTGAAAGAACAAATACTACTTCACTTACCTGACCAGAACATTAGGAACCTCTTGATCAGGCTCCAAACCTACAATAGCATCTTTAGCACCAATAGCTCCTTTCACAGTTGCATCCTCTTCTAGGCCACTCTCTGCTTCCTCTTCCTCATCTGAACATTCCGGGCGCTTACCACGATTGCATACAGGCATTTTCTCTATAAATGCAAAACAATTCCAATAATAGTTATGTATGAAAATTATTTTAGTAGTATTTCATATTACCTTGTTACTTCTGCAGGTGCACACAAAGGATTAATTCCACACGAAAATTATTGTCATAATTTTGTACTGTGCAACTTCTGAAGCTCGTTACTATGCCAAATGACGACTTAGACGAGGAATCCAATCCCTAACATTAGGGGAAAGTATTTGGGCCACTTTCCAATAAAGATGCTGCCAATAAACAGCAGGGCAAGAAGAAGCAAAGTGTGTGTGTGAGCGTGATCTTAGAAACATGAATATGGGGGGAAATATAGATATATCTTGAAGAAAAATTGTTTATAGTAAATAAAAAGAACAAAACAACGTCTTATTTACCTTTTTTACTTTTTTTTCGTTTGCGAAGCATTTTTCTCCTTTTTTTAGTTTGGTTCATTACACATTCATCTCCACCTGAACGTTCAGCATCAGCTTCCACTTCGTTATCACTGCTGGTGTGATGCTTGTTCCCAACGCTCCCCATTTTGGCTACACTGCATACACTGCGCACACACACACAAGTGTGACTAAATTATTAAAACATGTTCTAAAACAAAATTAACTTGAAAAAAAGCAAATAACTTCAACTCAAGAGATAATAATGAATTGATATAACTGCAGTCTTTATCTTGTCAGGCATATATAAAAGTAAAATGATAGCTAAAGAAGCTTAAAATTAATACTGAACCGTAGAACTACCAACATGATTGACTATTTTTCAATTAAATTTCAGCTCATAAGGTAGAAGATCAGCTACTATGATGACTTATAATTTTGAATTTTTCAAGAGATTTCCAATGACTTTTTAACAATTCATACAGAATCATTTACAATTTAGTAACTCAATCAAGATGAAAGGACACATGAAACGCTTAGCAATAATGGTGGTACCGAACTGAAGTAAACTCATAAGAGGAAAACTATCTATCAAAAACCTCACTCTCAAGGTCCCAGACACTCCTCAGTTCTTGTCAATTAACACAGAAATATCAGATTTCTTGTGGAGCTTTATCCCGCACATCACCACTTTTCTTATTAAAATTCCTTATTAAAATTTCTTATTAAAATTTCTTATTAATATAAATAAATATCATTTGGGCTACTTCCTTTCTTCTTTACTCATTTCCTAATTGAACATACTTCCACTACTCATGTAAAATACGTTATTTAATTAATGAGTAGCTGGCAAATATGTTTTAATTTAATGCAAATACTCATGCAGCTGTATTCTGTATTCTTCTTTATCTTTACGAGGTAAATGATTTGACATAAATGTTTGTTTACAGAGCTCTCAATTATAACTGCCTTTTAATTGGATTTTGGAGGAGCACAAGAGAAAAATTATCTTGGAAGCACTCCCAACATTTGTGAATTATTTAGAGAAAATGTTTTAAAAAACTGAAGATTGATTTAGTCTCTTGTAATACAACACACGTTTTCACTTTTTCAATAACTTCATATTTAAGATATTAGAGCAGAAGTAGATAACTACAGAAAAGTTCGCAAAATTCTACCTGTCTTTGATAGAATTATGAAATTAATTTGCAAAATAATGAATGTGAACATTTGTCTAGTATGTAAATTTCCTCATTTACCTACAAGGAAATAGTATGTAAAGTATTAAACCAAAGAAATTAGTACTGAAATACAAAAGGTATGTGATATACAGAACGTATGAAATAATAGGGACTTTGTTTCAAAAATAAAAGTACTTATTTGCTCATGGAAATGAAGTTGTAATCTATCAATAGAAGAGCCGAAAAATGAATCTTCATTTCTCATAAACTCAGTCAAGAAAAGCCCTACTACATTTGTGATAATTAGGCTATTCAACCTGTAACCAGATGACATAAAATTCAAGAATAACCTTTGTCTCTTCAAAACTAGTGCAAAAAATTTTAATAGAGAATGCTATTCACTTACTACATGAATTCATGAGATGGTAAAAAGTGGCAATTTTGCAATGAAAAATTTGCCATTTCCAGCTGTCCCAAAATTAATGTATGGGGACAGTTCCATGTTAAATAGTCTAATTTTGGAGAAGTGCCCCACACAATCATTTCAAATATTGATGAAAGTTTGTAAGCTGGGACACATGTGACTCAAAGGAACTGTAAATCTGTAGCTTCAAAGGAGACATAGTTGGTTTTTGGATGGTTTTTGACCCTATAAACTGTCAGCGTAAAGTAAAAGTTTTGCAAATTTGGAAAACAATATTTCATTCTCCATTATCGCACAACAAATGAAACTGTGTGTAATTGTACAATTTTTTCTGCTCCATTCAATGAAATGAAAATCAACTTTGCCTTTATTATTGTACAGTGAGTACAATGCAAAGTTGCCACGAAAAAATAGTGTAAAAAAATTCCAGACCTTAACATTAAATAGCTTATCAGTCACATTTCACCCTCATGACTTCAGAAGACTTCAACTAAATTAGAGGTATTAACATTTATGAACAATGGGAGGCTTGCTTTGGATGGTGTGACTTCATGCAATTGCCCCAAGCCCCTCAATTTTATTTCAGATATTTCTATGAATCATTGGTAGAAAAAGATCTTGAATTATCTGATACCTTTTATCTATTACATTTTTATGAGAAACCTTAATAAAAACACTAAACATCTTTCCATGGACATAGGACCTAGATATCTTTAAATTAAAAAAATATTTCAGTATGTCATTTTCCAGTCTCCCAAAATTAATCTGTTAAAATTTTAAAGGTTTATAAACCATAGCTACCCAGAATGAGCATGGATTATTTGGTTTGCATAGTGCTTGCTAATGTTTAACATCATTACAATATAAATATATTATTTTAAATTTGGCATTATGTATGTATATTTATATGTAAAAAATGTAAAAGGAAGATTTGAAGAATAATTAACTGCTAAAAATTAATTTCAAATTTATATTTTTCATTACAAAAATAAATAAAAAATAAAATTAAAAATTGTTACAACAAAACACATTTCCATATGAACATTTTTTTTTCTTCAACTGGTTCACACACATCCTTTCACCGGTATAATTTCAAATTCAGTTCAGTCAAATTCAGTCAAAACACAAGTTACATAAAAAGAAATTCATTGGAGTAAGTGAATACTATAGGGTAACCTATTAGCAAGTCAAACTCAGCACTGCAAAGTAACTGTGTCACTCATGATGTATTCTTGGAATCCTCTGATGAACTACCTCTCTAGGATCTTCAGGTAAACCAGAATAAGCTCTGAAGAAGGTTCCTTTTTGCACATTAGAATCACACTGTGAATGACGCAAGTCTGACACAGTTTTTAGCATTACAAATCTGTTGGTATTTAACAGTTTAGTTCTTTTTCAAGTACATTACTTGTTATAAAAATAAAAAACAGAATTTCTGCAAAGTTAGTCTGCATTCATTTGAGCAGTATTTGGGCATTCATGATATGAATTCCCTGAATACTTACATACATACTAAAGCCTCAGATATCAAGACAACTGATTTTAAAAAAAAAATTGTGGGGATTAGAAATGGCCGTGTCAATTCAGATAAGCAAAAAGGCACCACTTCTTCATGGTTAAGAATGGTATTATGAATTGACAATTTAACAAAATAATATGTAGAATCTTAAAATAAATAAAGAATTAAATTCAATGTTCAGATCATATCTTCACATTCTACCATTAATTCTTCCCTAACATTCACATTTTTTCTCTTGTCCCAACCATCCTCCAAAAAGATTACGTAACTTACGCTGGTTTACATTGATGAGCACAACTACTTAGGTTATCAGCTGGACTACATGATCGTTTTGGCACAGCCTCATCACTCCGTGCATCCTCCTCCTCTTCATCCTCATCATCCAACTCCTCAATTTTGGCACTGCCTGTAGAATAAAATTATACAATCATCAGAATATAAATACTCTCAAGGGCTTCAAATATACAAACTCCTTCAGCATTTGTTATATATCCTTCAGTGACAGTGAGTGTATGTGAGTGACTACATGTGTGAGTGAGTACTTGAGTGCGTGAGTACTTGAGTGCGTTTGTACACGCTTGTGTATGAGTACACGTGTGTGTGCGTGCGTGAGTGTGTACATGGGCGTGCGTGAATCTGTGTACGCGAGTGTGAATGTGCGTGCGCGTGTGCGAGTGTGCGTGTGCGAGTGTGCGTGGGCGAGTGAGTGCGCGAGTGTGAGTACGTCCGCGAGTGAGTGTGCGTGCGCCTGTGCGTGTGCGAGTGTGAGTGAGTGTGCGCGAGTGAGCGCGTGCGTCAGTGAGCGCATCTGAGTGAGCGCGTGTGAGTGTGTGAATGTGCTGGTGCGAGTAGGTATGTGTGTAATGTAACTACCAAATTCACTACTTGCAGACTGCTTTTTAGCCTTCGCAGTAGTTATTAAATTTTTCCAGAGAGATTTCAAACAATTGGAAAGAGATCTTATTTTCGACTAAATAATGGCCCTTCACTTTTTTCTTAACTTAAACACCATGTAGTAGAAATTTGAAAAAACCTTTTCTGGCCCTAGAAGGTATTCACTGATACTTATCAGTGAATGTGAAATGCTTAATAATTATGTAATAAGCAATTGTGTAATTTTGTGAAATTGAAAATTTTATCAGAGTGTAATAGTCTCGCTGAAATTACTCGCTGGCCATTTTATTAAATGCTACTCAACTCGATTGAATTGGTAGGCTAGGAAGTTCACCGCTTGGCAAGTATAAATGTTGACTACAGCTCTTTCCTACAATGTCTAAATCATCACATCACTAGTAAGCTATTTTTATTAACAAACACTTCAAAGGAAATCATTACATCAGCCAAACATGGGATCAAACCAGAATGCTGCAAGCATAAGTCATGTGACCTTATTAAGCCATTTTATGCTATCAAATTTTCCAAATTTTGATTTTTCAAAACAAAAAAAAATCATTTCTTTTAACAATTTGTTTAAATCATATTATATGAAAAAGACAAAATAAACATAATGTACAGTTACTAACACACCCAGACAGGTTCACAGGTATTGGTCAACAGTGCAAATAATTAAAAACATACTATCAGGTTTGCCATTCACTTGCACAAATGATTAATACCTGTGAACACATCTTATTTTTATTAATGATAGTAAAGCATAATTCTACTACATACCGGAAGTAAATAAACTCAACTCAACTCACCATCAGAACTATCAACATCCCCATCAGTCTGAACAATATGTTTCTTATGAGTTCGAGGCTGCTTGCATGGTGTAGGCCCTTCACTCGTTTCACTTTGAGTCTTATGAAGGTCACTCTGCTGTGAACTATCTGCCTGCACACACAGCAGTGGCTGGCAAACCTGCATTCCACCACATCAATGTGTCAGATGCATCTGCCATATTAAAACCTTATTCAGGTATAATAGTCATTATATAGTATAATACATTATATATATACTATATATAATAATATATATATATATAATATATATAAGTATATATATATATACTATATAATAATATATAATCATTATACGCTATATATATATATATAATATTTATACACATAATTGGTTACCCAATATATGAAAGGTATTCAACAATTTCCTGGAATTGCTTTGCTGTTGCCAAACTAGCAATGAGACAGCATTCACATTATTGTCATAAAGGGCTGAGTACATTTACATGTAGGTAAAACAGGTCTACACATGTTTCAATATGCAGTGGTGTCACGTGGAAATGAGTGGTGATCCGTCAGCATAATAATATAATTCTAACACTGTGCAAGTTAAGTTCATGCGTAAGCTGGGAAAATTGGCTAGTGAGATGATATCAGCCCTGCAGCAAGTTTATGAAGTTAAACCACTAAAGAAAACCGCAGTTTATAACTGGCGAGTCTTGGGTGTTCGCCTAGGATCTGGAAACTGCAATCATCAGAATGGCACAGTCCAGTGTCACTCAGACCAAAAACTCGGTTGTCAAAGACAGTTTTGTGTACAAAGAGTTTGTACTGTCTGGACAGTCTGTTACTGAAAATATCCATGTGCACGTTTTGCATAGTTTCTGCAAAACTTGCAAAGGAAATGCTGGATCAAGTGGCAAGGAAAGTGGTGTCTGCATCACAATAATGCACCAAGCCACACATTGCTTGTTGAGCAGAAATTTCTCACAGAAAACATTCGGGTCTTCCCTTAACCATCATACTTTCTGAATTTCGCTCCCAGTGACTATTTGCTGTGCTCTACTGTGGAAATGAGCCTCAAAGGAAGAAGTTTTGAATTCATGGAGAACATGAAATTGAATGCAATGGCTCAGCTCTGAGAAGTGTTGAAAGAAGTCTTCCACTGTTGCTTCCAACAATGGCAGGAATGATGGAGCAAGTGTATGGGTGTGCAAGTGACGTACTTTGAAGGAGATTAGATTATCCTTGCCATGGGTTACAATATTAACATGGTGAACCACCATTCCAGGAACTTTTTGAATGCCCCTCACATTGCATGAAATACCAAAAACAATACATTGCAGAACCACCATAAAGAAGAGTATTTTATAAATACAGTTAGATTTATGTGCAAAATGAATTGTGAAATATTTTCTCAAATTAACCAGTTCAAATATGCCTCACATTTGATTTCGAAATAAAAATTACTCAGAAGCAAAGAAAATTTCTACCAACATAAGAGAGATGTTGCAAATAGATCCCTTTTTAATGTTTGCTCAAACAAAAAATTAGGCAACATGTCAAGGATGTCAAAAAGACATCGATCATGGTGAGAATTTCTTCAGACATTCTGTCAATGTAGTAAACAAATAATATATCATATTTACTGATGACACTTTAATGACTTCATAAATTTTCTTCATTTATTCATTTAACAGGGTGTAAAATATACAAAATAATATTTCAATGATACATTATATCGCAAAGAATATCTCCATGTGTACAAACCTGAAGGCCAATGCAAACTATTTATTCAATTTAAATTAATAGATTCATATCTTCATTTAATATTGCTAAAACTGTAGCTCTTTTGATTATAAAAAGCCCCAATTACTTTGAAGTGAAACATTTTATGGAGGATTAATGACAGCCAAAAGTTAAAGTGATTGATCACAAAAATACTTAATGGAAATAGGTAATTACTCAATTTCACTCCACCCACTTACAGAAATCAAAATTAAAATAAAAATGTGAAAATAAATAGGATAACTAATGGCATTGAAATTAAGAATATAGACCAAAAAAGTGTATTTAAACAAGTTAAACACAACAACTAAGAGTACCTCAACTTTAATTGTCAACTATTTTGCCTCATGTCTTTTGTTCATTAAAACAAGTAATTTCATAATAGAAGTATAAATAAGAGGAATCAAGAAATATTACTACACTTCTTTAATTTAAATGCACATAGCCTAGCTAAAAAATTACTCTGTTTTAAGTAAATTTGGGACATTAATCTGTCATTTCCTGATTTATGATTTTCAAGAAGATACTGACTTTGTCACAGAGACGAATTACTCCAAAGATTTTGGCTTTAATGGTTCCTCTTACTTGAACAACATTTTGTAGACCTCTATTTCATACCTGTTCCTCATCTGAGTTGCTGGCCTCCATAGAAATGCTATTCTCACTACTACTGACATCACGGTGACGACCTTTAAGGCCTGCCAAGGCAGCAGCCTTCCCAAGGCCAAGAAAAGATGCATCTGTTGCAGTTCCTAGGGCACCTAGCTGTCCCCCATAGCTGCCACCACTGGTCCATATAAACTTTATAAGTGCTGAGGCAAGATATAGGCTCTGCTCGGTGTGGTCACGTGGTTCCAACTTGCATAATAATGCATACAGATGTAGCACAGGACCAGCTTCCAGATGTTTTATTAATGGTGGAAGTAAGTCATGCACCTGTTCACCCAAAATGAATAATTATTTTCAATATAGTTCTATTAAAGAATGAGAACAAAAACAGAAAATAAACCAAATAAAATGTATAAAGCACCATTAAGAGACCAAAATAAATATTTTTCACTTCTCTCAATTTATAATGAAGCACTCACAAGCTTTGGAGAAGGTAAAAGTTAGATGGGATGCGAACACACATGTGCAGCATGCATGCTATTGGGAGATGCATGGTGACCAAGTCTGTCCGACCAAGCCACAATGGACAGGATCAGGGAATGGCACTGTGTAGGTGTTAAGTGTACTTGTCTCTCATGCAAGTCCCTATGCCACCCCAGCCAGGATAGAAAAGAGGTGCATGGTGGGTTGGAAACCCTGAGATGCCACTACACTAGGGGGAAATAGTGCCATTCTACAATTATTATCATACACATGGTGATGAATGACCACTCTCCACTACCAGAAAAGGGGCACATGGTAGAGCAAGAGAAATGCCTTGGGATTAATTCAGAAAGATAAGAATTGAATGAAAGATGAGAAGAGAATTTCAAAACACATGTTAAACCTTCAGCATAGTATGTCGCCTGTAGACGGCAATTTCCTTTCTCTTCTAAATGCAGAGTGCCATACCTAGACGGGATGGATTTTCCTTTCCATTCCTGGTAAGACATCTCAGGGCGGAAGTGACCTTTACCTGTCTTTCATCTCATTTGTGGTGTGCCATCTACAGATGCTAGTTGCTTGGCGGTGCCATACACAGACGCTGGCAGTGTGTTATGCCAAATTTTCGATTTCTTTTCGAGTGGTTTTTGATACAAATATTTTAATATTGATTTAAGTGTTTTAATTTCATCGTGGATGTTTTTTACAGAAACAATCAATTCAAAATACATCATCTTCTATGTACTACATATCATAGTAAAATATTGCAACTGTCAGAAAAAACTATAAATGAAACAACAGAAATTGCCTTAAATTTAACAGTTGTTGCTAAATAAGGGTCTCAGATTATGGATGGACAATTACTTCTACTCCCGATCATTAGCTGCAACTACTTATGTCACAGAATGGCACAGACTTTCCCGTAGTAATTTTCTATTTCCTTTGGTCTCAGCTAAATATTCACACTTGCCACATACTCTTGACTGAAGCCATTTATCGCCACCCAAAGTATTTTCTTTGGTTGCCTAATAGTAGAACAAATATTTTAAAAATATTAAAAAACAGTAAAACCTCATACTAAATGGAAATTTTCTTGCAAAATTTAGAGCGATTATTAAGAAATTGGTGCTTATTCGCAACAATTTGAAATTTAAACCACTTTTCCAGAGAAAACGTTAAAGTTTTCAAAAAACATCAATTTAAGTCACTGTAACTAATAAATACAATAGTGTTAACAAATTGCTGGAAATGTGCGTATTACCAGCATGAGAGATCTTTCAAAAATATTACATTTGTGTGATTTATGAAAAAAACAACAACAAATGAACTGTTTCATCTTTAAGAATGCAATTAGTACTATCCATTTGAAAAGTTAGAAGAAAAAATGTTGGGCTGTTTTTGAGAAAACAGAGTCTCTCAAATGCGAAATTTTGAGCTAGTTTCACAGAAAACGGTTGAGTTTCAAGAAGCTTTATATTACATTATTTAAAGCACATGTACTCATAAATACAATATTTTCAACAAATTGCTGTTAATGTAAATAGTAATGACATGAGATAAGTAAAAAAAAAACGTGTAGGTAATTTTTGAAAACACAAAAGAATAGAGCAATATGGCGTTTATGTCACCTTACAGAGGGCATTTGCACTATCCCTACCAAAAGTTCAAGACAAAATTTGGAGCCGCTTTTAAAAAATCTTGTTTTCGTATTTTTTTTTTTTAATTCCACATATTGCACACAATATTGCGCAAAAACTACTAAAAATTCAAATTTCATTTCAAGGAAAAATCTATCTTTAATTTTACAGTTGTAAGACCCCGAAAAAAAAATTCGAACTTTTCAAATTCAGACTTAACCTTGGACCTACGCAACCATTACGAAGGTTGCCTTTTATATTTCAGGATTAGAGAACAAAAACTAATATTAATCATCAAAAATCACTTTATATATATATAAAATATTCCCCATGAAGATCTATACACTTTTGCATGCGTTTGAACCAATTGTCGAAACACTTTTGCC
>BOPP01000120.1:2922800-2964570 GCA_017312745.1 Gryllus bimaculatus | reverse complement strand
CGACGGACGGACCGACGGACGGACCGACGGACGGACCGACGGACGGACCGACGGACGGACCGACGGAAGGACCGACGGAAGGACCGACGGACGGTCCGACGGACCGACGGACGGTCCGACAGGCCGACGGGTGGGCGGACCGACAGACCGACGGATCGACGGATCGACGGACGGTCGGACGGACCGACAGGCGACAGACGGACCGACAGGTGACAGACGGACCGAGTACACTAAATCTATCAGAGGGATTGATCTGAAAGATATCAAATGCCAAAATTGGGATGTAAGTTTTAGAACGTAGAAATGTTCCAGGACAACATACACAATAAATACGGGATATTGCAGATTCCTACAATATAAACATAGCTGTGATTTGGGACGTGAACATTTGTGGAATATAAATTATTTTGAAACCATCCTATAACGAAATATATGGAATATAGACAGCCAATGGTGACAGGTTTTAGTAAAGGCATTAGGGTCGAATCAAGATAATTGATCATAGTGAAAAGAGTTGCAGCGAATAAAAAAATTAGTAACAAAAATTTGGGAAACAAACGAAAATGAAGATGACATGTTGCACCATGTTCATGATTTTGGGAGACTGCATTTGATCGCCATTGCGAGAACATGCTAAGGTAGAACATTTAGCTGTTGTGAATGAAAATAGTCTTGTGTAGGAATGTCCACCTGAGGCATTCACAAATAATTAATTGTGTGAACATTGTAAGATATTAAACTTCTGATTTAAGACATTAAAGTGAACGGAACTTCAGCATCAAGACAGAAGGTTACTGGTGGATATGGAAATCTTCGAGGAAGATCCGTAACTTCGACAACGCGGGCTACGAAGATCACTTTTTTAAACTGGAAGCGCTAGGAAACAAAACATCTTGCAAGATATTCAAATACAAGATTCTTTGCAAAGAAGTCAAAATAGCTAGCGCAGATCAACAAAAATAGAAACCTAATACGGGAAAGTCTATGCCATTCTGTAGCATCACTAGTGCGTCATCTCGGCTCGTTCTTTCCGGCAGTGGAATAATAACGGAAAATCTAAGAAGTAAAATAGGTCTATATCTAAAATAAGATGTGAGGAGATGGAATATTTGTGATATTTACACAATTAGTTCAATTTTATTTTTGAAATCAGTTTCCAAATCGGAATCAATATTTTGAGTAATGCCTCAAACAATTTTATAATGGTATTCGAAGGAAGACGGAAACACGTGAACTAGATAGCTTTATAGTATTACAGACAATAAGAGACTGCTTAAAAAGCTCCACACTTAAGTATTAGACACACCCCAAAAAAATAATGTCTTCAGTAGATTTGAGGATGTATTGAACATGGTATCTTCGGAAACAAAGATTAATTTGAAAAGTTACTATCTTTAAGAAGATATTATCTACTATATGGTTTTTACATGAATTTAGAATTTTAATTTTATGAAAGTTTTCACTCGCATCAATTGAAGTATTTTTTATTTTGTGTTTCCAAATATAATTAACACAGATTCAGTCATCAACAGTATTACTGCAGGAAACATTCAATAAACAAAACATCTGAAGATCTGTGCAGACAGTTTGTGCGGAAAAACAAAATAACAAAAATTACATTTTCAGATGTGTTATCCAATCATTCCTTTTATTGGTGACTCACTTCAGTTTTTGAAATATAAAAGAACAAGTAAAAGGGAAAAGAAAACACCAATTTCATAAGAAAGATGAATGATTATTAACCTTTGTAAATAAATGTTACTTCCGTTTGCAATTTGTAATGGAATTAGAGGGTTTACATTGCAATTACACTTGACCAGCATAATTTCATTGAATTACATACTATTTTAATTTAATTCAAAAGTATTTCTAATAATTAAATGATTCCAGAAAGATATTTATACTCTCTTGCTTCGACAGTTCCACATTATGGTACTTTATCTAGTATGGTCAAATATAACAACAGTTCCAATTTAAATATTTCATTCACCAATTATTTTACTAGCTTACTTTTATGAGAACTCTCGCATGTTATTCCCCACCTTTTCTCTATCACTATCCTTTCCATGAAGAAGGAAAGTTTAAGTGAAATGTGTTCATTTGTTAAAAAATGTACAAATGTTAGTACATGTAAGTCCAGTTTCAACTTTTTATATACCAATTGCGAGATCAAATCTGGAACATAATGCACCTATATGGTGTATGAGTAGACTAGTAAACACATGTGATATAGATATATTTTTTACATCACTATCAAATTGTTCAGATTTAGTAAGGAAAAAATATGTAATACAATTAACTTATATTAAGTAAATATTGAATGTAATGTATATTGGGCGATTGCCTGTTTGATAGACAAATAAATAAATAAATAAATAAATAAATAAATAAATAAACAAACATACTTACAGAATATCAAACAAAAATAAAAACAACGCAATTAATTTTGGACACCAATTTCCAATAAAGGTTTATTCAGTATTGTATATTCTTCTAACAATTCACACTTCTTTACGGAACAACATTTCAATTTTCCTTGATAGTTAGCTTTTCACTTTTATTGATAGTCACAAAAATAAGAAAAGAATGTTTTACTCTTGAGAAAGCTACACTTACTCAAAAAAAGATGTCAACAGTACTCAACTTTTGCACAGTAAAAACACCCAGAACCAGTTAAAACAATAAAATATTATATCAGTAATATTCTTTTAGCTTCAAATACTCCTACACTGCAAAATGCATTTTTTTCTGCTTTTACATCAATGATGAGTTTGCAATAGAACTTCCAATAACAGAAATTGCACATCAAAAAAATATTTGTACAGTTGTCTATGTATCATTTTTGTCAACCAACTATTGGGTGAAAGTAGATGTAATTTTTCCCATGGTTGATTCAAGGACGGTTATAACGGTCAATCGATGCGCTGTCAAAAAACAGTCTATTAGTGTCCATGAACGTTGAAAGAAAAGGAAAGAACCTTGAAAAGGAATGGCAGGCCTCGAAAAGGAAAGAACAGCTCTTTCGAACTGTGCCAGCCGTCTTTCATAATGCAAAAGGCAAGAGCTGCTGTGAAATTGCAAAAAAGTTTGAATATGAAGAAAAGCATGATAAGTGATACAATCAAGCAATTTAAAAAAGAAGATAAGATTGAGTCTCATCGCCAAAGTGGACGGCCCCATAAACTTCCCCATCGAATCATCCCCATCTTTGTCATCAGGAGCATTAAAAAGAATCTCAAATTAAGTGCACCAAAGATTGTTGCATAAGTGAGAAAAGAACTGGGGAAGGAAGTACATCCAGAAACAATAATAGTAATTCTACAAAAATTAGAATTTCATTGTCACATAGCTAGAAAAAAGCCTTTCATAAATGAGATAAACAAGAGGAAAAAACGAGAGTTTGCTGAGGAACATATAAACAAAGATATTGAATAGTGGAATCGCATAATATTTCCACACAAGAGTAAATTTAATGTGTTTGGACCTGACGGAAGAACATTGATGTGGAGAAAGGTAAACACACAGATGTAAGAGAAGAATCTGCAACCAACAGTGAAATATGGAGGTAGGAACGTAATGGTAGGAGCTGTGAGGCAGTGAGTGGTGTGGGTAAGCTAGTCTTTATTGAAGATAAAATGGACAAACACAAATATCTAAATGTGCTCAAGGGCAATCTTAAGAAAAGTGCTGAGAAGTTAGGCACTGGACATAATTTTAGTTTTTATCAGGAGGAAGGCGGTCGAGTGGAAAGTGATAAGGGTGACCTGACGTTACAGAGCTGAAGTGCTAATGAACTTCGTGAAAATCTTGAATTGCTTGGCAAAACTCCAATCCAAAAAATCTAAATTGTTCAGAAAAAGTATGCTGTTCAAAAAAGAAAAATATGCAGAAAGAGTTAGAGAAAAGAGCATTCAAATTATCTGAAGATGAAAAGGAGGGGTATGATAAAAATCAAATCTGGTAGAAAAACTGAAAAAAAAAATTTCAATCAACAAAAGACAAATAAACAACTAAGAGTTCTCAGATTATTTGAAGAATTGTTTTATAGGCAAAATTGACAGCATTTTGACACATCACAAGATCACTGTAGCCCAAAAAGTAGCAAGCCAAAAAGGAATACTTTCAATTTTGATTTGAAAAAGGGGAAGGCCTTTGGCAAATGACATATCAACAAAAGTAACAATATTTTATGAATCTGATGAAATAAGCAATAATTATCTGTTGTATGTCAATTCATTCTAGTCACTGAGATATAGCTGAATCCACATACCCATTACTCTTTCTTCCTGATGGCTAAGAGGCCTTTCGAAAAGACCATTCTCACAAGAGGGGCAGAAGGATGGCTATTTTCCCCCACAAGATAAACCAGAACAAGTGTTCTTTGTTCATGCCGTACTACACCCTACTCTTAATTCAGATTGTGAAGATGAATCTCTGTGGTTGAACATTTCTACTGGAACAACTTCCGTCTTGTTGGCAGCTGTCTATCATCCTCCCAATGCAATGACCAGCAGAAATCTACCCTCACCTACAAAATGTGAGCATCTCACATGTGTTAGTTCTTGGAATTCTTATTTGCTGCTTCCGTACAGTTGCAAAACCAATTTTTATTTTAAAAAACAACAAATATCTTAAGAGCCAATTGAGTACCGAACCTGTTCCACCTAGTCCCACAGTTAATTCAGATGGCTTTATGATCTCAGACCCCTTCGTGACTCTCAAGATCTTGGCCAATCAATTCAACAGAGTCTCTCAACAAAATATAGATCCCCCAGTCAACATAGTTTTCTCATGCACTCAGGCCGGCCTCTGAGATGTCTATTTCCATGTTCAATTGGATCCATAAGGATATTATGGAAATGAAAAATAGCATGTCTATGGGCCCAAATGGGATCCACCCTTTTCTGGTTACACTGATGTACTTCCTCACTTATTCCAAACTAGGCTGACGTTTCTGACCAACCCACAAAAAAAGGTTGCTTTCTGTCGGATTGACTCTCAGAGACTGCCATTCTTAGATACAGAAATGTGACAGAACGGTAGCAAGAAATTATCTCACTGGCATCTCTATTCATTAAGGTCGTTAGAGCAAGATAAGTGTTACATTTAATATGCCTTTTTACTGTATTAATCAAAAGATGAGAGGTTTCTATGTTCTGATAGTTTCTATAGATTTTACCGTCGTTTTTATGTAAAGAGACAATAAAGTTTGTTGTTTTAACATGGTCTCTAATGGTGAACTGATAGGTTTGACCTCAAATTATAAAATTGTGAGAAAATTAACTGTTGAACATGTTTTTAAAAACTCGTCTTTTGGTAGCTACCATCTTGAAGAATCAATATGCGCAATGTGAAGAAACCACTGTTGATCTACCATTTCAAATGGGAGAATTTTGCAAAATTATAAGCCTAAATCAGTCCAAAGGAAGAGGTTTGCGCGCATTCTAAAGGGTCGGGACTGTGACGCGCATTTCGGCAAATCCGCAAGCGTAACGCACTTCATTTAACTCGAATGAGAAGACCTTGCAAGCGTTCATACATTCCTCTGGATCTACTGGGAGCAATAAAATATCCTCACTCTTGGAAAACATTGCATTTGATAGTAACCATACATTCAGAAAAGCTGGAATTTGATAGACATAATGCATTAGTGTGATACATGTCACACTAATTCAACCTACTGAAAAGTTAAAGCGACTGGACCAACTTGCAAAACAACAGTTTACCAATTAATATTATGCATATTGACTTTGAAAAAGCTTTTGATCAAGCCCACCATGAAAAGTTTCTATTCAAGTTCAAGCACATGGGTTTACGAGGCAACCTCCTATGCTGGATCACTGTTTTTCTACAGAACCGGAACTTTCAGAGTGAGAACTGGTGGTTTTCTCTCCTCCGAAAAGCCTGTCCTTAGCGGTGTTCCACAAGGTTCCCTTTTGGGTCCACTGCTTTTCCTACTCTACATAATCGACCTATGTAACATGATATCTCTCAATGAGTGGTTCGCCAACCTTATTTAATGCTATGGTAACACACATACTCTCAATATTCAAGAAGATCTTGACAGACTATCTCAATGGTCAAACAACTATCTGATCACCATCAATTCACTGAAGTGTTCTGTTCTTCATATTGGACAAAATAACCCGTGCAAACGCTAACACTTCCCCATGCAAACGTTCCATTTCAATCTGACCTTGGAATTATGATCTTAGAAGATCTTAAGTAGAGCCACACGTTCAAAATATGTCGAAAAAAAGCCAACAGTCTGTCGTATCTAGTAAACAGAGCCTTCAAAAATCCTGCACTTGACCCAGGATCAGACTCTCTTAAACTATGTACTAAGGAAATCTTCCAGATACATTCTTGCCCTGCAACACCTGTTATACCCTGAGAGACTTGAAGCACTCAACTGCAGAGAGATATCCTTGAAACATACAAAATACTAAACAGCAACTACAACTGCCCAGGTTACCATTTCTTCCCCCGCAATACCAGTTTCCACATTCGTCGTCGCAGTAACAAATTGAAGAAAAATTTTTGTACAATCCACACAAGTTGTTCCTGTCAAACAGAATCATTGACTTCTGGATTCGCCTACCTGCTACAGTCATCAATTTCAAACATTTAAACAATGTTTGGACCAATTTTATACTGTTGTATACTGTATACTGTTGTATATGGACTGTATTTTATACTACTCTTTTGATTATCATCTAGTCTTTTCTTTTTTTTCTTCTTTTTCCATTTTCTTTTCTATTTACCATACTGCAATTTTATAATTCTTTCTCATGTGTATCTTTATCATGAACTTTATCAGGATTGTCCTGCATGTTCATGTATTTTGAAAATTAAATAAATAAATAAATAAGGATGGCAAACGAATACAAATGCAAACTAGTAGTGCTACAGAATGACACAGACTTTCTCCTAGTAAAGTTTTCTACTTTCCTTGGTGTGGACTAGCTTTACTGTAAATCCCCACCCTCTTGCCAGCTGCGATCTTTCGCCACCCAAACTACTTTTCTTTTAAAAGTTTACTCAATTTTTTTGATTTTATAATGGTGGATTTAATATATAAAACTTCAAATATATAACTTTTAAAATAACAAAAAAAGAGTAAATCCCTGTCCTTTATGGAAATTTTCGTTGAAAAATTTGGAGCCGTTTTTAAGAAAAAGAAAACTTTCAAGCTCTAGTGTAAATGTGCAATTTGAAACTCTTTTTCATAGAAATCTTTTGGGTTTTCAAAACGCTTAATTTGTATTAATTTGAAGTACTTTCACTCACAAATACAATAATATATACAAATTGCTGGAAAGTGTGCATAGTAACAGGTGAGAGTTATTTCAAAAAATTAGATTTGTGTAAGTTTTGAAGAAAAAACAAAAGAATAAGAATCCAAACTTTTGCAATTTTCCAAAATTGAGAGGAAATCAAATCTACGCTACTTTTATGGGAGCATTTTAGTCTATTTTTACAAGAAATTAAAAGGAAACATTTTCAAATTTTCAAATAAGTATGAAAATGTCTGTGGGGTTTCATGTAAAGTCCCCCTGCCATAAAAATGTTTTTCATAACTGTAGTGCTTCCTCGAGTAATTTCAATTTTTTTGTGACTCATCTTTAACAGATATTCTAAAGCACCAAGAGCACTTAGCAGGAAGAACACTACATGACCTTGGGTGGTGGGCAGTTACATATCGTCAGTCACTTATCGAATGCCTTGGGAGTAGTCCAAGTAGATGATGTCAGTTTCATTACCATATCTAGGTCAAATGTCCAACCTTGCAATGAAGATAATAGATCTGTCAATATTTCATAAGTTGAAAATATAATTTCAAGTGCTTTTCAGAAGCCAATAATACATTTATACACATGTAATCAAATTTTGGATGAAATACGTTTTTGAAACTAAAAAATATGTAACTGATAATTCATGTCTGGTCTGTGGTTTTACTTAAAAAACAAATAGTAGAGTAGAATATTTACATAATATGTATTTGGTACAAAAAATCAGTTAAGACATAAATTTAAAAACCATTAAAATATAAGTTGCAAAATTAACTATTTTTTTAATGTGAAGTTTGAAACTATTTCCATTTCCACAGAGGCACAGCTGTGTTGGAACTGTCTTGGTCTGGCATACCGCATCAAGATGGTTTCACAAAGTATCCACTTTCCTTTCATGAAGGACGCTTGCTGCCTTCTCACCAATTCTTTCAACCATGCTGATTTGCCATCCTCAACATCCCTGTTGTCTCTGCCGGTCCCATTAGTCCTGCCACCTTAGCCACCCTCATCATTTTACTTCCACACACCTCCAAATCCTAATTTATGTAATTTCAATAACATTAGAAAACTTTTTGCTATATTTGGTATCAAAGATATTCATCGGTAATTGGTGGAAATTTTTCAATCACCACTTTTAATTCTGGGATAACAACTGCTTTTTTGAAGTGATCCAAAACACTGTCAACTTCAATGCATTTATTAATAAAAAAGACTTAAGGCATATTAATATATTGAGCTATATGTTTAATTATGCTGATATTAACTTGATTGACTCCCCCTGCTTTTTTTATCATTCATGTTATAAATAATATCAAATAGTTTTCATTCTCACAACTCGGCCTTAAAATAAGGATTCAGCAGCGGTAACATCAATGTCCATCTCCAATCTAATATGATCAAAATTTGCAGTCATTAGAGGTCCTATGTCAATAAAAAATGTATTGAGATGATTTGTAATGTTATTTTCATCTTTCAAAGAAACATGAGTTTTGGTCACTTAGTTCAATTAAAACATGCTTTTATGAATTCCCACATTTGTTTTGAATTTATACCAAAATCAATACCTAAATTACACAGGGCTGCATCTAAAAAAATTGTCTGAAACGATATAGCTGATGTTAACAGAATTCAGTGTGCTGAATTCAGAAAACATCACTAAAAATTCCATTGCCCTTCATTTTCAATACAAATTAGTATTTTAATTGCGCGTCAGCAGAAAAAATAGTATTTTCTGTTATCCCATGCGAATGTGATGGAAAAATTATCTGCAAATTAATAGCCGACTTATACAGATTTTGGTGAGCTGAATTCAGAAAAAATAATAAAATAATCCCATCATCCAGTATTTCCGCTCAAATTAGTATTTTAATAGTTAGGTCCGGAGAATAAATACATTATTCTATCATGTCATTGGTGGTCCTGCTCCTTATTGTTCTGATTACAGAGAATTCTTACTTAAAGCAGATTAGATTGTTATTATAGAACTGCAGTTCCTTTGTTGTTCAGTTCTGAATTCAACTGTCAGGCTACACTAATTTCCCTGCTTCTTGTGTTCATGGAACAGCAGAGGTTCACAACTACATCAAAAAAGAGTGGCTGTCAAGGATAAATTTAGAAACTGGAAGCGCAAACATTTTACAAGCAAGTTTGATTGATCAAAGAAAAGTCCTCCTTCCACCACTTCAAATAAAGCTAGGACTAATGAAACAATTTGAGAAGGCCTTGCCACAAGGAGTATGTTTTCAATAATTGTATACAAAATCAGGTACTTTCAGAAGCTAAAGAAGGTGTTTCCATAGGTCCAGGTATTCGGAAACTCTTTAAAAATGATGAATTTGAAACAAAAATGGAATTTGTTCAGAATGAGGTTTGGACTGCATTCAAACAAAAGCAGAAATTCTTGGAAACTACACACTATTTTTTTTTTTTAATGGAAATGTACACGTAAGCTTCCGCGGCTTGAGTTCATGACTTCTTGGCTGTCCAGGCATCCCGGCATCATTCAGACAGCCAAAAAGCCATAATGGACATGTTAATGAAATTCAAAGACATGGGCTGTCCAATGAGCCTGAACATTTCCTACATTCTCATTTAGACTACTTTTCGGAAATGTCAGTGCTGTTGGCAAATTACAGGGTGAGAGATTCCAAAAGATGTCAAAAAAATGGAACGCAAATACCAGGGTGATGGGACATAAATACAACTAGTTGGATGCTACACAGAGAAGTATCACAAGTGTCATGCAAAAGAAGAGGAGGCAAATGGAGCTTTGATGAGAAACTGAAATGTACCACAAAATATAAAGTTAGTGAATTCTCTGAGTGATATTCTACATGTGATCTGCTTAATTTTCATTTGCAAATATATGTTTCTATAACAACTGAATTTATTTATTCTTTTCCCTTATACTCAAGTACACTTTATGGAAAAACTTAACGACATAGGAAATAATGGAGCCTATATTTGGAATCGGAATACAAAATTCTGAAAACTGCAGATGAAATTTTTCAAACAGTTTTAGACGACATAAATTTTGCAGGCTTGCATTATTATAGTTACTTTAAAAGCATACTTCTAAGGAATATTCATGTAGTTACACAAGTGATTTCATATAATATAAGAGATGCATATGAAAACAATATTTTATCCCTAATTAAACTTCTATTCCCGACTGAATTGCTGCCAAACATTCCTCAAGCTGGTGGTCCAAATATTCCATACATTCCTGGCTTCAGGCAATCTCCTGTACTTGAGTATAATAACGGTCAGTTACTGAAGAAGCAAGAGAAAATAAGTATTGTTTGAGATTATGTGCTCACAATAAGGAAATACAAAAAAAATTGGGAAATGCATTCCACTAATGATGAAAAAACCATAGCAGTTATATTAACAAATATGTAATTATTGAAATGTAAACTTATCACTTGATCAACTAACTTGAAAATCCAATTTAGAGAAAAAATGTTTGCAGGGCTCAAATTCCACTACTTTTCAACCCCTAAACACTTAGCACAGTGCTGTGAAGTACATGTGCACCACTAAATGTGTTTAACGCTGCACTGTGTCATCGTAAGGAGGTAACTACAAATTAACTAATCAATGCAGTGGCTTCAATCGCTGAAAACATTTTTTTCATGTGGGTTCAAGAACTACACAATCTCTCTCTCTTTCTCTGTGTGTCAGTGTGCATCTGTGTTTGTATGTGTTGTGCGTTGAAAGCTACAAAACACACTTTACATTGACTAATGCTGTATCTTGAGCTGTGGGCACAATGCATGTCACCAAGAGCGTTTGTGTACCGTTTCTGATAAATAGAGTTAATCTATGACATGTGTTATGTGATGTGTGCAGAGGCATTGATGCAGTTCATGTCATCCTCGTTTGTTGACACGTCAACGTAATGATCATGTGACACAGGCCTAAGAGAGGTAGCGTCACAATCATTTGTTTATTGATCATCATCTTTCACAATTTCACATTTCCTCATTCTAAAATAAATTTAATTTTTTCCCCATTCTTCAATAGCTCAAACATCAAAGTATGAAATTCTCCATACGTTTTGACCAGAAAATTCATTTAATGAACCCTCCAACAATTATTTCATAAATAAATTTGAAAATAACTAGTTGAAAATCATTACTGTCGAAAACAAACATTTTATTGAGTTGGGAAAAATGTAAACTTCGCATTTTTTTCTTAAAATAAAAATACCATTTCCCTCCCTTCATTCTACAATAAGTACATTGTGGCATTGTCAAGACTACCATCATTGGATGGCGGAGATTTGAGGAAGCATCTTTGGGACATTAAAATTTACTATGCTTCGGTTAAAACAACATGACAGTCATAAATTTTGGGCAGATTTCTATTTGACCTTGTAATATTGTTTATTACATATTCAAAACTGCCTATTAAAGCATATTATAATCCTTATTGATTGTATGAATTTAAAAACATTATACTGTACACAGTTTTCTGAAAGAAGAAAAAAATAATTTCTCCTTATTTACACTTCCATCAATAAAATTGAATGTTATTGACAACAAAATTGTACTTCTCTAAAGAATTATTACCTCCACATTTCAGGGGAAGATACTAGACAATGACTGTAAGGGTAATTACTTGATATGCATTAACAATATACATTAACATAGACAAAACATGTCAGAAAAATTAATCTTTAAATACATTCTATTCTAAGTTAAAAGTATTATTTATGTAGATCTTTCATAGGAATGCACAAAAAAGATCTAAAATAATTTAACTTTCACAATAAACAATCATAAATCAAGATTTTTTTTTTCTGGGTCATAAATATCCTTTCTGCAAGATCTCACTGCTATCATAAGAGTTACTACAGTTCTAACTGATCCCTAGAACATCTAAGATTAGTTGGAGAAAAATTACTTTTCTTTCTCTATGTTTCTTCTTGACTAACTACAAGATACATTTTTCACTTATAAGTATTTCAAGTTTCTCGATAATTTAATACAAAAAAATCAACAACTAAAGAATCATTCTCATGTTTATGTTTCTTCATAAACTTTCTAAATACTAAAACAAATTACATTATGGCAATGGTCTTATTCATTCAGAACTCATTTTAAGAATAACTACCACAGAATAGAAATAACCAACCTGGCGACTACAATGTTTCAGTTGGGCAGCTTGCCAGATGATATCCATGTGCTCATTAGTGATTTTGCATTCCATTGCCAAAAAACTTAAGATGATATGGCTTTGTTTGATAACCTGCAGAGTTAAATAGAACATACATACTATATTATACTTTGAAGATGTTTCTAAGGAATATTTATGTAGTTGCACAAGTGATCTCATATTATGTAAGAGATGAATATGAAAACAATATTTTATCTCTAATTAAATGCCTTATTGAAATACACATTTTCTTATGTTATGAGAATTTTTTCTCTGTTGTGCAATACATTTCATAATCCTGAACCATGGGAGAAAATAAAAACCCTTTTTCTTTGAATACCTTATTAGTAGATTAGAAAGTTATATTCAGAAATATAATTACAAAATTTGTAAAACTTTTTCAAAATGGAACTTGATAAATTCCTCATACACATATCTACATAAGATACTAAAAAAATGTTTGATATACTCACCTCTACATGGAGGTTGGGTCCGAAAATATGTGATATGATGTTATTGTCTATTAACCAGTTTGCTAGACTCTGACCTACACTTTCCACCTCCACAATGCTTTCACTATTGCACAATTCATTAAACATATTGATATGACTATTTATCTGTGCAATTCCAGCTAATCGCATTGTCAATGTTGAACTAGTAAAATATTTAAAAGCCAAGTCCAAACCATCTCGATCAAATGTAAGAGGAGAATCCAGTGGGTCTTTTACAGCACTCCACATAAAATCTGAAACATTCAACATTATATTTCAGATCTAGAAGTTCAAATCTCCATAAAACCATTATGATGTGCATGGCATGCAGGTATCATGCTACTAAGAACAAATGAGTAAAAGTAAAAAGGCTATTACCTAGCCAGAACTATGAAAGAGCAAGTTCTGTGAGCTAATAAACTTAATTTATTATTTTTCTTTAAAATGTCTTGCAACGCATGGTTAAAGATTGTATGATTGCATGAAAAGACAAAGCAGATGGAGAAAGACTAGAGCAAAGTCATACTTTTAGAATAAGCAATTAGAAGGATAAGAAATAAGACCCATAGACAAAGACATAGATAAAGAACTTTTAGCAATTGAACTATCATCATAACTAAAAGAAAAAACATATGAAACAATCGATTTTAAGACTGCTTTCTATTTATGGAAGGATAATATGCAGTATTTAATAAACATTGTAAACGTTTACTGGAAAAACTTTGGCATACTGACAAATCAAAGGAAAGTTGACGTGAACGTACATCTGCATGTGGTGAGCCCACAAACTGCATTTATTTAATTTATTACAATAACAAGTCATTGTAATAAAAATTCAACAAGGTACCCAAATAAATTATTTAAACCAAGGCACCAAACTATTCATATTACACCATTATCACAATTTACCTTACATTTTTTTATGTTAAAAACAAATGTTCAAATCAATCGTATACCTGATTTTGGTGTGATGTAAATATTCGATACAATATTCACAACAAATGAGGTGACTAAATTGTTCCAACTGTTATTCAACCATTATCCTAATCCTCTAATTGGTAGGCGCTAATTGTTTTAGACTGTACCTCAAGAAACTACACTTTCTAGTATCAGGGTTTCTCACCTACTGATTTACCAAGTAAGAAAGGACAGGCATAAATGTAAATAATAATAAAAGTAAGTAGGTCTGTGATTCAGTCACATGACTTTTTATACACTTCCTTGTAAGAAGAACAGAATTCCCTCCAGACTTACTGGATTGCAGACTGACTTTGCTGTTCAAGATATGTTTCTACAATCTAAAAGTGTGTTTTTACAATTCTAGAAGTGTTCCCTGCCAGGTAAATTCTCAAGGAATTTTGAGTTTCACAAAGAGCTATTATGCAAAGAGCTGCATTATACAAGTTATATCCAGAATCCCCTCCTTATAACTAAAGGATTTTTGCCCAAAAGAGAATAAAAAGTAATACATCATACAAATAATATCTTAACATTTAATTGCACAATAAGCTAACATTTTTAAGACTCATAACCCACAACTTGAGTAAAACACAGAATTTTGAATATCAGCTTAAACAGAAATAACTTGTGAGTGGGATACTCTTAATAAAACCACGATAGAATTAATGTTTTAAAACTCAAGCTTACCATCTCAAAATTTAACAGGTGAAAAGTGTTAATCCTGACCTAATTCTTTATTTGTATACATATTTCCCATTTTGCACAATAAAATAAAACAACAAAATAAAAGAAAAACGATCATGCATTTTTTTTTATTACCCACCCCACCAAATAGAGCATTCATTTTAATTGTGAGATTCAAACAGCATATTGTGAAAAACCAAAGATTTGCATTTGAAATCTGAAGATTGCATTAGTGAACCGTCCAATTTGGTGAATCACAATTATAAAGGCTTGCCAATCTCTAATCCAATGCCACATTCTATATTACAAATGTAAATTTTATTCATTTAAATAAAATTTACATTGAATAAAGTATTTTTAAACATATTTATTTGACATTATTAAACTACTTAATATTTTAATTTCATACAAGCCCATTTAAAGTGCCTCAAAAACCGAACCCTCCTCATGAAACATACATTGAAAAGTGGATAGACAAATTTTCACACTTTTTGCAACTATAATTATTTTTTCTACAGGAATCTGATATTTCTGGATTTCCAATTTCACTCCTTATACTGATAATAACCGACATCATTACATATTTACCTAAAATTGCACATACAAAAGTATTTCACTATACACATTAAGAAAGGAGAATCAATCTTTTAAGAGAGGCAAACCATTTCTCATGGAAATTTTTACTTAGTTAATAATCTATTCAAAGGTATCATAAAACAATAAAATCTAATACAGGGCTATTGGATTGTGTCAAAATCCAACTTGAATGTTGGCGTGTGAGTCTCATGTGGTTAATAAGTAGCAGGGCTTCATTTCTGGCTCAACGCAACAGAACAACATTCTGGTACCAGGGATATAAATATTAAATTACATTATAAATATATAACTATTTCTATTTTACTCTAACTTAGAGGCGCATCCCAGGATGTAATAAATCAAGCACTGCCAAGTAGTGAAAGCTGTCAAACAGGAAATTACTCAAAAAATAAACAATTCAATTTCCATGTTTTTTAGCACTGGAATCTTCCCAGTTTTGCACAGTAAATGATGGAACCATGCAAGTAAGCTTTTAGCTGTAACTATTGGAGTCAAAAGATGAGAAACAATGAAATACAATCAAGATTTGTTATTCATTTGTATAAATAAATATGAATAACAATTCCATAACTAGCAAAGAAAAATCATAATAAATCCTCCTTATTTGACAATATTTATTCTTTGCGTTAAGCACAAAAAATATTAATATTTATTGTTGCATGCATATCTATTTTTGAATACCAGGAGCAAATAATTCAATATGTTATTCAAGAGTTCTCAGTAGCATATACATTTTCAGATAAGAAAAGTGTAGTTTGATTTGCAAAGGGAAGTGTGGACTGGGGATACCCAAAGAGTTGTCAAATTCCTTACTCCACATGTCATCAAGATTTGTAACTTTTTTAGAGTAACTTCCTGTTTCTTCAAGGAGCTTAAATTTTGCAACTGAACCACGTACCACCCTATCTACCATTGAAAACAAGTCAATGCACTTTTCAACACGACAAGATATATCATTCCCTTGTAAGATTCAATTTTTTCTCAGCTACCATATCTCATAAAAATACCCTGGCAAATTCTGCCAAATAATAAGAACCATACAATTTTCTCTACAAAAATATACACATAAATGGAATTTTTTCATGAGACAATTTATTTCCCAGGTATTAGCCAAGATTTTTAATTTCATTATGTAAGTTTGGCTTGCTTTTATTTCCAGAAATTAATATATCCTCAATCAAATTTTTCATACCAAGCACAGACATCAGTTTCAAATCAAGTATTAGGTAACATTCATAATCCAATGTTTTATTAACAACAAATATTCATTTTCACATAAATATATATGTTTAAGTAAACTATACAATACAAATTTCACTAAAAATATTTAGAAATGAAATTCTAAAACCATCTCACCTGCCATAGTTTTGATACCAGGTAAACGTAAATCCTTATCAGCAAGCGAACACATGTAACGTAGCACTTTAGCTCGCAATGGAACAAATAACTGCATGATAGAACGAAAATTGAGCCAAAGCTTGAGGTTGCAAACAATTGCAATCATTGCATGAGCCAGAGAAACAGGCAATGTGTCAGGATTCTGTCTTTCAAAACAGAAAGTCATGGCATGAACACCACCACTCTTACAGAATAAACACACATTACGCAACAAGTAAACTGGAATCTCTGGGTCATGGAGATCACAAAACACATTTAAACTGCTCGCTTCTTGTTGAGAGATCTCCTCTAGCTTTGCTTGCACTGTGTGCTTGTAGGCCACATACAAGGGAAAATTGAGCAGAAATACTTTTGACAAGAAATGTAACAGCTTCTCCTTCTCTTGAATACTCCATTCTTCTTCATCTTCTTCCTCCTCCCCATCATCATCATCCTCATCCACATCTTCCTTCATAGGATCACCTTTTTCTTTGGTCCCACCTCTACTACGTTCCTCTGATACTTTGTCTCTTTTTTCTCCACTGCCCCTATATTCTTTAGCACCATTAGCACTTTTCCCCCCAATAGCTCCTCGAACACTACTAGTCTCTATTACTGAACTGTCATTGTAACTTCTTTTTTCACTATCTTCTCTGTTACTATCTACATTCTTCTTTTCTGCTTTAGCTTTTGCTTTGGCTAAATCATCCCTTAATTCCTTTAACTGACAAACGGCTAAACATATTATACTTTGTGTTATCAAGTTAAATCTTTCATAATTCTTGGGATCACGGAAGCAGCACATACACTGCCTGGAAAAAAACAAAAAAATTATATAGTAGATATTTTCCAATTACAATACAAAACGTTTGTGATCTTACCTTTGTGACCATGATTGAATGTATAAGAAGACAATCTCCACTTCATCTTTTTGAAGCAAAGGACGATCATCTGATTCTTTTGAAACTTTTTCTTCGTCTGTAAAAATAAAAGAGGGATTATTTCTCTGCAGCCGTGCTTATTATCACTACTATCTGCTTTCATATCCACAAGAAAACTAGTCAACAAAATACGTTGATACCCATTTGTCAACATCTCATTTACAATGAACAGCACGCAGTTCGGGCCCGCTTAACCTACACAAATCAATATTTCATAAGAAAATGTACTTGAAGGAGACAGTATCAAACCCTATAATATTGGTACTTTTTCGTAATCAATCGTTCTTTAGAAAAGATGCGTCTGCAAGCCGAACATTTTTTTTTCCTCTTATCAACTGTCAGACAAGAATAAGCTATAAGAATTCCAACAAAAGTGATCAATTACTACACGACTTTACTCACGAGAAATGCCAATGACAAATGTACACACTTTCACAGACTTCTTATTTAAAGTGAGTGACAAGTAGAAGAACCAGATTCATAAGCTTACATGATTGTAATAGATCCAAGAACTCGGCACATACATCGCACATCTTATACGAAGTTTATGATTGGCTGCCCATAACGTTTAAACACTCCGTTTAACCCAAACTTCAAATGTATACATTATTATAAAGGTGCGTCTAACAACCATTAGCTTAACATTGGGATAAGACCGTATCCCGCCATATTGAATTTTGCCATCGAGCGTCAGAGCCCTCTATCGCATAAAGATGCAACCAAAATGGCCTATGTCAATTCTTGAAATTTGTATCATGGAAGATTATTCTTCGCTGCTTGAAAGTCCTGTATACTCTTTGACAGTAACGCCGACTAATATATAGAGGAGAGATACAAAGTTGTATCTCTCCTCTATGGACTAATACCATCATCTATAGAGACAATACAGGACACTTCGCGATATATCGAGAAACAATGATGCCAGCTTCATCTAGTGACGGAACCTGGTGAAAACTCATACAGCCTAAGCTCAGTGCTCTGTTGGTGTTTGTTTTCTGCTCGCTTTGTTTTAATTCGATTATCTTTCTGGACAATTTCTGGAAAACTATTTTACAATACTGTTCTTGACATCCTTCCTAATGGCAGGAAAAATGTGTGAAGTTTTCGGCTGTTTTAATTACGAAATTCAAAAAAACTCACGTTCGTTCTTCATGTAAAAATAGTTAATCCAATGTAGATGAAAAGCATAAATTAAGAAACTCGCATTTTCTGACTAAGCAGTACGTGAATGCCACTCTTTTCTACCCAACTGAATTAGCCATTAGTTTGTTTTCTAAGACTAGTATGTTTTCGATAGAGACTTTTTAAATTGTTTACGTCACAGTAAACTTGAGGTCAAGAATCAATTAATGCAAATCATTAATATTCAATTGGAAAATATTCTATGTGAGGAGTATACTAATTGTAAGATAGTGCTTTTCAAATAAAGCAAATGAAAAAAAAATACTAAATGTATCACTAAAAGCGTTAAGGCAAGTAAAATCTTGCATTTGTAACCATTTTATTCTTGGAATATATAAAACATTTCTTTTGTACATTATTATTTTCCGTTATTTGAGCCATTCAATATAATTAATTCACAGAAAAAGTACGTAAAAATGACTCTTATTTCGTTAAGTAATTTTTAAAAAAATGTATTTCTTCCGTAAGAATCATTTTAATATCTTCATTTAGCGCTGAAGTACCGGGTTTGCGTGGAAGAACGGGGTAGTGTCCTGTATTGTCTCTACTGTCCGTCCGAGTACAGTTTTCCCAAGTTTTCCGACCGCCGGTGAGGTGTTAGTTTTCGCGCGGGGCGAGCGGCAGGGTAGGAGGGGATGGCTTTCACTGCACCCACAATGTGACATAATCGCAACCGTTCCAAGAACATCGGAGCGGCTACATAGTTCGCTTGTGGCAGGACCCGAGTGTTAAGTGCGAAAACCATTAGTTTCTCATCATGGCAAAGAGAGTTACTAATACGATTATACACAGCGAGAATCATTACCCGTGTGATTGAAATATGTGATAAGGAGAAAGAAGATAAATGTTTATATTTACCTTTAATGAAAGCGAGTGAAAGAGCCTCCGAATACACAAGAGTTAGACTTACCACCATCAAAGCCATTCGGAAAGAAAATAAAAAGAGAAATGAGAATAGCCCAAATCAGGAGCTGAAGTCTCCTGGTAAGAAGAGGAGAGTTTCACGTGGCAATTCTGTCCATGTAGATAGTTTTGACCAGGGTGTCATTCGAAATACGATTCTTGATTTCTACATGAGAGAAAAATTGGTGCCGACGGTGCTAAAGCTTCTTCCAGTTATTAAGGGCAAAATTAATTTTCCTTGGGGCCCAAAATCTTTATTGCGGGTTATGAAATCAATGGGTTTTAAATGGAAAATGTGCCAATCAAAGCGGCGGGTGCTGATAGAGAGACCGAACATAGTGGATTGGAAATCCAGATACATTGTTCAATTTCGAGAAGAGATCTGAGATATCATCTATGTGGATGAGACATGGGTTGATAACACTCTTAAATTTCAAAAGTGCTGGCAGAGTGATGACGTTTGTGGTGTCCAAGTGATGGAAAATGCAACAAGTAGACTAATAATTGTTCACGCAGGGGGGGGGGATGGATTTCTTTGCGACACGTGTCTAATCTTTCGAGCTTGTAGTACTGTGAGAGACTACCACGGCCAAATGAATGGCATTAATTTTGAGAAATGGGTGCGTGAAAAATCATTGCCACATCTACGACAGCATGCTGTTGTTGTTCTTGACAATGCTCCATACCACAGTATGGAAGTCAACAAGACGCCATCCGCATACTCAAGAGCAGCTTACATGATTGTATGGCTTCAAAGAAAGGGAGTGCATTGTGAAGAAAGTATGCGTAAGACTGATTGGCACCGATTAATTGCACCTCTCAAACCACGCGCTAAGCAGTACAAGATTGATGAGTTGCTAGCAACACATGGACACACAATTTTACGACTCCCTCCCTACATGTGTGAGATGAACCTAATTGAACTTGCTTGGGTACAGGCGTACAGCGGAATGTGTAGGAAGCGAAATGTAACAGGTGTTCGGTCACACATAGAAATATTGCATAAGGAATCAATCACCACGCAAGGCAAGCGATCATTGTTGCGTAGGCTGTATTCCACTAATCATTCTGTAAATCCGTTACAAGCCTTTGCAGGGAGAAACTGCCAAGCGCACAGTATTGCGCAACACGCCAGCTGCCAGCCGGCGCACTGAGACATTCTCAGAAATGATACCCACACGGGCGAGAGTATGTACACCCCTTGCCACCACCTCTTGCCACGCCAACGGGCGAACGATTTAAACACAGTTGTATTCTGATTCAGGATTGGCTAATCGCCATCCCTTCCATGCCCCGAGATATAGTCGCAAGCTGCAAGAAACGGTCGCGTTAGTCTCTGAGTAAACACCATTCGAGCCAAACGTTACTCGAACTCCGTGATGAAGATTCACGTTAAACAAATCTTACGAAGCATGTAGCTTCATTTTGTATCCTTTGAAGTTAATTGTGCTAATCGCTTGAGAACTACCGGCGGCAGCGACTCGAATGCATACGCGAATCGGCCTGATGACTTGCGAAGAAAATTAACAATCTTATTTAATTAGTACTCCAACGTTAAACTTTTGTGCAACTAAACGTGTCTCGCTCGTGTGGGTATTCACGAAAAGACTTACATCTGTTGTGTGCAAGGTGAAACAAGATCACAACGATCCAACTGTTTTACTGTAATACAGTGACTTGCCTTCTGGAATAAATAAAAAGGGAACTGTGTGCCAACTGCTTGATTTTATCAGATGAGAGGTCCAACCCGTACCAGCAGTCTCCTTGAGCTAACAAAGGGTTTTAATCTGCTTCACTGTTAAACCCAATTCAATTATCAATCCTTCATACAGTCCACTAATACTTTGACAAGTGCGACAATTCGGAACAACAGGTGATATGTCAGTTACCAAGTTGCAAGAAAACATTGAAACAAGAGGTCACCGTGCAGGACTAGCAAGGATTTTGCAGGCACGTGGAAAAAATAGAAAGTGATTATTGGGAAAAAAGATGGTCTTGTACCGGAACTCATTGACGGAATAATTGTTAATTTGGACTTCCGAAAGTGATTCATCAGAGAGTGAAGGCCTGCAGATCACCAACAGATTCTGAATAAGGTAAGTTAGAATAAACTAAAATAATCATGGCAAAAAAATGTCCGCGATCGTAGATAAAAAATGTTTTTACGTCGACGGCCGGGATGTCCTCCCCACCACCGCTCCGTTTCTTGAAAGAGGCCTACGTCCCTTCCATCCCGCGGTCGGAGAACTCAGTCCCGGACAGTATAGTATTTGATACCACCAACCAACACCGAACGTGACAGTTTAAGCTCGCCCATGGTGAATTTACACTGCGCGAGCAAGCGATTCCGAACGAAGGCTCGTTCGTTCGGCGAAAAATCGCGGGGGAGAAGTTACTACCCGATTACACCGAGCAAGTTCGCCCTCCGAACTTTTGTTCTGCCGGCCATGTTCGGTCATAGTATCCTTGCAGTACGATAACCGACAAAATTTACCTTTCAGGATAAAAAGAATAGATGGGCGATGAAATTAGAGGCTAATTCTTTTTGCGTGTTTTCATTAAAAAACAAAGCTCCCTGACCAATAAATCGGATTCTGAGAGCTGAATCATGAAAATGTAAAATTCATTACTTTTATTGAATTATGCGTTTTTAAATTGTAGTTCTTATGGACAGACAAAAAAAAGAGTTGTTGAATGCCCCCTATTGCTGTTTAGGACTGCAAAATGGTCACAATTTCTCCAAAAACGTGAATTAACATTTAACAAAACATGTTAATTTACGAAAAACTATTGTATTGAGCAAAAATGTCAGTTAAATCAATCAAATTAAAATAATAAAATTAATATATTCAACAAACGAATATACAAAACTTTATTATTCAAGCCACAGCTTCATCAATATTGTTACAGTGTATCTTGATAAAAGTGAATTGTCTTGCACCAGCAATATTGTAAAAGATTGCATCCGTAATATTGAAAAGACAATAAAAATATAATTAAAATACTGAAATTTTATATTTTGTACCCTACCTTCGCTTGCCCTGCCTTTAACCTTTTAGCTACGTAGTTTTTTTCCTTATGCACTCCTAGCGGTACGGACTTTTTTAAATAGACGAATTTGCTTAATCCCTGGGGAGGTTTAACTTCGGCGAGTGATGACAGCTACCCTCCCAGTGTTGAAAGTCCTTCTTGATAGAGATTTAAAGGGATTAACTGAGTAAGACAGTATAAACTTTTCCTCTGCAAAATTAAGTAATATTATTTTATGCAATAATCCTCTTTCTGTTTTTTTTACTTTTTTCCATTCTTTACGCCACCCTCCCCGTCTGCACAACGTTGCATTTCATGTAACAATGCCTTTATATTTAAAATATTTAGCAAAAGCAAAACGCGACTGCGATCATCCATGAGAAGCGTGGGCCGATGCGGGTTTGTTTGGAATATGGAGTGTGACGGGAGGTGGTACACAGTGAAGCGTTACTTATAAGTACAAGGGACTAAAGAAGAAGGTGCCCTAACAAAAGAGAAGCTTTGTTAGGCTGAAGAGATATTTGTATAGAACCAGGACAATGGTTTATACCAAAACAATAAACTATTAAGACATTGCAAATAATACATAACCAAATATAAAATAAATACATTTATTGTATTGCTATAAACATGAGTTTACCTCATTGTTACCTCCTCCTGTAGAAAAAATTATTTATGGCACAACTAAATTAATACCTAAGAAATTAATGGAATATATTATAGAAATAATTAGTGGATGTATATGCCACGTGACACCCAAATTCCTATATAAAATGAAAACATAAACCTTTTTTTTCTGTTCTTAGTGTGGTATGTGATATTATTATTATTATTATTATTATTATTATTATTATTATTATTTTATTATTGTCTTAACATTTATTCACAGTATCTACTGGTCGGTATGTTCAACCACACACAGGTATGATGACCAGGTGTTGTGGTTGCTTTACTGAAGGTTCAGATGGCTTCGGACAATACGGCATGTATTCAAAATTACTGTCTTTTGCATTTATTACATTCCTGGTATCCAAGTGAAGACACTCCAGTGCCGAAGTGTCATTTTCGGGATCACTCCCGTAGCTGATATATTAGGCAACAGTCGTCACTTACTGAAGTTCCACTGAGATGCGACTTCATAGGCGAGATTGTATACTTCCGGATCTTCTCTTGATATTTTCCCGATATGTTGTGGTATTGGGTTTGAATATATGCGATAAGGAAACCTGCTGTTGTTTCTATCAATGTACGTTATATCGGGTCTATTGCCGCCGAACTGTCTGTCAGTGATAATGGACGATCCCAGTAGAGTGTGTGTGCTCACTACTTTCAAGCACATTCTGAGGCACATATTTATAATACGACACGGAAGTGACGAGTAAGACCGTTTCAACGCCAAATAATTGGTGTACCTGCTTCGCCACTTCATTCATGCCTTTTTGTATTCCACCTGTGCGTGACTGCTCTACATCCACTTGTCACGTGTTGATATTTCGCTTGCAGCTTCTACACGAGTCGGAATGAATGGTAGAATCTCTCAGAATGTGTTTTCTGTAGTTCAATGTTGGTACCACTTGGTCCTGGATAAGCTATCATGAAGGCTTCTGTTCTCCGAAAGAGATCCCCGTGCTGGAGCCATGGCGTGCGGGCAGAGATGTCGACTTCTGGTATACTCAGCTCGTAGGGTACCTTCCATGCAGTGCCTTTGCTTTCCATAAGGTTTTTCTCTTCCGTTTCAATGATTGTTGAACAGGCGGATCAAGCTTTTTCAAGTTCAGAGGACTATAGTTATCAACTGCACTCACTGCTTGCTGAACTCTCCCACCAATGTTCCAAGAAGTATCTTCTGAGTGAAGCAATTTGAGAGCTGTGTAGATTTATGAGATCTACAACACCGTCGGCTCTCCTTGGCGACTTGGAGGGTAAAACGCTCAGTACTTGATGGGGATGCAATGTTTTCAGTGTTGAGACATAGCGATTCGATTGTTCTCTGGGGTTGTCGAGGTCGGTAATTGCTCCATTTAAATAAACGCCAAAGGAGTATGTCAGCCCTGGGAATAAACAAATGATTGAAAATGGCTGGCAACAAGGTTTCTAGCAGAGAGTTTGAGTTTTTTAAGAGGCCCATGCAATCGTTTACCACACTTCAATTTGTTAGTATATTCTTAAGTAACAGTGTGTTTGATTCGGAAGTTGACTGTTGGAAACCCAAGTATTTGTAAGTTTTATGGGGTTCCTGAAGGTAATCTTTTGGTTCATTATCAAGTTTCCAAAATTTATAACTTGCATATGACCCCGAATGATATTCACTCTCTGCACTTATCCAAAGCCGAATTTCAATCTTAATGTCGTCAGTGAACTTCTCCGTCACGTTTATAGTTGCCCGCAATATGAACTCTCAGTGTCTGCAATAGAGCTTTCAGGTCATCCATGTAAAGGAGATGTTGAGAACACGAAAAGAGTTGAGTTCGCCCTGTTTTAAGAGCGATTCCATAATTAGATGAATTAAAGTAGAGTAAGAGAGGGTGATTCAAGGGCTAAAACAGAACAATAAAGGGCTTAAAGAGTCAGCCCTGGAAAAATCCCTCGGCGGATGTGTATAGTATCTGTGTGGACGGATTGTTTCCATTAGAGAGATACAGTTTTGTATTGCATCCGGCTCATCGCAGTTTTCAGGAAATTTGGATAAACGGGTGGACTTGTGTACATCCAAACATTGAAGGAGCCAAGAATGAGGCAGTGCGGTGTCGAATGTGCTTTAGCGTAATCTATGTAGCATTGCGTACAAGTTTCTTTGTTTTTCAGGCACTTGCCCCATATTACAGAGTCTATAATGAGTTGCTCCTTCATCCGCCTGAGATCCAGGTCTACATCCTTTCTGTTCATTTGCTTAAGATGTTCTGTTTCCTCAAATGTGTGTCATCATCATTTGCGAAACCAGCAAGATTGTTATGAGTTTGTTGAAAGTTTGAAGGCAGGTTATAGGCCTGTACTTCGAGGGTCTTTAGTGTCACCCCCTTTCGTTACAAAAATGTTCTACTTCTGTGAGGAAGTGAGGTAGATTTCCTGGATTGTGAAGAAAATATTGAATTATATTGCTATATGATGGTGAAGTGCTGGTAAATTTTTTGAGGCCAAATAATTGTGGGAGGCCATCACTGCTGTGCTTCCAGTTATGTGGCTTTGCTCAAAAGCTGCTTGGACAATTTCCCAGCAGGTGATGATTTTTATTTGATTGGATTTTGGGGGGGGTTTTGGTTTTCGCACATTAGAGGGGTATCTCGGTGTCTGTCTAATTCCATTTCAATCCACTCATATCGGTTGTGGGACACAGCAGAATGAACCAGATAGGCTTCGAAAAGTCCTCCTATTTGTGACTTTGAGGGAAGCTTTGACTCTCCATATCATTTAACAAGCCCTTTGGCCCTTTGACATATTCCCGCCTGTAGAATGCTTTCTGGTTTCTGTTAAAAAGGAATTCTGTTGGCTTCCCTCGTAGTGCAATTCCTGTAGCGTCGAAGGCGTTTTGTTAACACGCCAAATAGCTTTTGTCGTAGGGGGTAAGAATGTTCTGTTATTGTTGGAATTCAAGGGCTCGTGCTTCGTATGCAATTTTTGTAATTGATGAGGATGTTATTCAACATTTCTTCTCAGTTTTTCTGAGATATTTCCATTTTTAAATTGTGTGAGTTCCCAATATCTTCTCCTAGTGCTTTCTATAGCGAATTCACCAGCCGTCTTTTCCAAAGGTGGCAATTCTTTTTTCACTTCGATCAATTGTGGGAAGTTGCTACGGCGTCTGAAAAGCTTGGAACGTACAATCTTGAAGCCATAACCGCAGCAAATAAATTGCTGTGGTGTACTTCTTCGAAGAATGGTCTTTGTTGTAGATGTTGGGCCAGTACTTTCTCATTCAAGACGCTGATTGCTCTTGCTAATTTTCTTCGAGCAATTTTGTCTGGAAATGAGATAGCGGTTCAGTGGGTCAAGTTCCTTGCAAAATTCCGGCAAGTGGCGACTGCAAATTCATTGCGATTTCCACACTCTTCTCTACTCTTATCATCCATACTTTCTGACATGCTTGTCCCATTGTCACCTGAAGTTTGCAAGCTGATGTCTCCACTGCCCTCAGATTACTAGGTTCTGAGGAGTTTAGCATGTTTCTCACTTCTTCCTTATTATTATTATTATTATTATTATTATTATAATATTTGAATGGCGTCTCCAAGCGAAAGTTGATTGGCGATCAATATTCCCCTATGTCTCACGAGCTGCGAGGCACTGTAAAAGCAAGAAATATCAGAGGAGTCCACGCTCGCTCTTCCTGCTGCAAGACCGTACTCCATCAACACATCCCTGCCTGATAGCGTAGGCCGCAGCTCCGATGCGTGAGAATCGGAGCACCGCGGTTTCCATCCGTCAGCAAGTGATAGATAAGAGCCGACGCGCGCCTCTGGAGGTCAAGCCAAAACTACGTTCGTACGGCTGAGTGAAAATGCTCTGGGAAACCTCTTTCCCATTCGTATATAAAAGGTTAAACTTATCATTTTAAATGTTCATACTTTTTCAATGCAAACTACAAGCTGCATAATACGTTTTCATGCTCACAAGACTGTTGAAATTAGCGCCATTCGCAAATGTGTTTACAGCTAGAAATAAAAATGTTCGACCGCGCAAAACCTATCAGCTCCGAGCGAATGAGTTCGTTCGGCATCTACATTCGTTTACACGGAACAAACGTATCCAGCGAACGTTCGCTCGCTTCCGCAAACCGATTACGTCCGAACGTCACGATTCGCTCGGATGTTCCGTTTCCACCGGTTGAGCGAACAAACAATTGTTCGTTCGGAAGCGTTCGTTCGCGCAGTGTAAACGAACATTCACGGACATGGTATATAGTAAAATGAGCACTGAGCAACATCACCAGGCCTGAACTTCAATGTGGTGCCATGCACGCCCCAGCTGCACGCTCATAACATGCTTCTGTGTGCATGCAGCATATATCCAATGATGAAAACTGTCAGGTATTTAACTAAATACACAAAGATGAAGATCTGAAATGTACGTGTTTATTCAGTTTATTCGCAAAACATTGCCCTACATGTATTCGCACGGTAAGTGGCTACTGGCCTCTATCTCGATCTAAACGTTGTCCCAAAGTTTACCAAAGGCTGATTACATGCAGAGAACATACATAACTACTCGAAAGTCAGTTCAATACACATCTCTTCCCCTCTTAATGTGAAATTGTAACGTGCCGATCTCACAATCAATTGACTGGGTCGCGATTGACTGTTACGTGCTCCTGGCATATCCACTCGAGGCGGTAGTTCAGTTCTTCTCGGGCTAGCCACTTACCGCAGATTCGTAGTTCTCCCAGCGCGAAGTTACGGACCCTCGTTGAACGGCGGTCGCTCCAAACCCTCCAGTGCAGGAGGCTTAATGATTTGAGCTGGGACAAGAATCTTTTGTGGGTTAATTTGGGTTTGTTGTTTATCCACGATCTGTTCTAGTTGGTCATATTCTTCAAGATCTTCGATTATTCTTCTCAGTTGATCAACATGTCTCTTGATTATGTTTCCATTGGGTAGTTGAATGGTATAAGTGACTAGTCCCGTGCAGTCATGAATCTTGCCCTGCAACCATTTTGGACCAATCGGATTGTAATTCCGGAAATAGACCAAATCTCCGATTTCAAACGAGCGCACTTTCTGTGTCGTACTTTTGTCAGCTTTGTTTTTCAATTGCAATACATATGGATACATTTTATCGAGAACTGTTCGCAGCTTCCTTCCCTTCAAGTGTTCAATAGGCGTCTTCTCTGAACCGGCATACACAGTTGTGTGTTGTCGAAAAAGCAATCTTTGCACCTGCAGTTCATCATCTCCTTCCTCCAATTTCGTTAATATCTTCTTCGTAGTTTGGACCATCCGTTCAGCCTGTCTGTTGCTCGATATGGCGAAATTGTACTGTGATTAATTAGGTTCTTGTCATAAAATTCATTATGTTCCTTCGAATCGAATGAACGTCCATCATCTGAGATAATATCTGATATTCCCATTTTTGCGAATATTAGACGGAAACTCTGGATGAGTTCAGTCGATGACATCGATTTCATAATGTCCACTTCTAACCACTTGGACATTGCATCGACTACTATCAGGTATAGTCCTTTGCGAGGGCCTGCAAAATCAACATGCAATTAGAACGGGCATTTAAAGTTTTTTCGATATTGTAATGAGGAGCTTTAGGGGGATTATTTGCATGAATTTGGCATGTCTTACACTGATTCACAGTTTTCTATGTCCTAGTCTGTGTTTGTCCATCATATATAGCTCCGAACACAAGCTTTCAGGCCACGATTCGTTGGTGATCGTCATGCAGAAGTACCAAAAATAGTTGCCTATTTACCTCCGGTGCTATCAACCGATTTCCCACAGCAGGTAATCCTTGTGTTCTGAAATTTCCATTTGGGTTTGTACTCTTCAGGAAGTTCCGTAGATGGCCACCGATGAGAAAATCCAGTACCGAACTCTTGAAAAATGTTCGTCTTATGTTGTATATTTGCGGATGTCTACTATCTGAATTGACCTTTTCTCAGACCAGTAAAAGGCTGTCGCCTGGAGGTATCAACTCGTCTTTATCCGATGTCAGTGGCAAGCGATTAAGGCAGTCAGCATTTCCATTTTCTTTTGAAACTGCACACGGCAGACGATAAATCCCGAAGACACCGGCCTCCTTTTCCTTTTTTGTACTCCAAATTGTAATTGTAAGCACTTAGAATTATACACCATCGTAGTATTCGAGGCGATAAAACAGCTGGAATCGGTTTTTTCAACTTCACAGTCGCAGAAGAGGTCTAGATCTGTTAAAATTATGAATTCTCGTCCAGCAATATATTGGTGAATCTTTGGACTCCCTCCACGTCAGCCAAAGCGTACTTGTCTATTTGCGCGTAATTCCTTTAAATGTTTCCCCAATGTGCGGGACCAACAAGAGATTGATTTTTCCACGTTCCCCTCTCGATGTGCCAAAACTACTCCGATGCTACTACTACTCTGTGCGAAAAGTACGGAGAAGCGTCGCAATTCAAAACAATGCGTTTGACTCGTCGTAATGGACCAGAATAATCTCCGAACTCATCACTTCTTTTAATTTGCAGAAAGCGTTTTTTTGAATTACAGTCAGTTTCCAAGGGTTGTCTTCGAGTAACCTATTCAATGGTTTAATAATTTTCGATTTATCTTTGAGGAACCTGTTACAGACATTTACCATTACCATCCTCAAAAGAACTATAACTCTTCTTTATTTGTGAGTCTTGGCACGTTTTATAGTTTTCGCTCTCTCCTCTAAGGCCGCAATCATATCTTGCATATATCCTTTTTAAGCGTTAATCATGAATCACAAAGTTTGTCCAGAACTCTTCTTAAATTTTTATGTTCTTCTTGATTCCTTCCGAACAGAATTAAGTCAGTAACGAGTCCATGTCTTTGAAACCTTCCAGAACAAGTCGATGCTCCAAACGGTAAACGGTCTTGACCTTTAAAAGCCCTAGATGTATTAAGGGTAAGTATTTTCGTTGTTTCGTCGTCAAATCTGACCTGTTGTTCTGCATGAGATAAATCAAACATTGAAAAAACAGTAGCTGGTGTCAAGAGCGTTAGTATCTCTGTAAGTGTATACGAGGTATACATTACGAGGTATTGTATATAATACGTAATTGGATACGAGTTCTTCTTCAATGCTGGATTCACTGTGCTTCTGTAATCTCCACATAATATCTTCCCATCGCTTTTTCTGTGTAACCAGGGGTGTTCCCACTCTGAATTATCAGTATCCAAGACTTTCCGTTGAATCAGCTTATCCAACTCCCTCTCGACCGCTGGTTTTAAAGCAAAAGGAACATATCTACTTTTTAAAAAAAACTGGTTGCATCCTCTTTTAGTTTCACAGGATCCGCTACAAACATCTGTTTCATCTTCAAACTCCTTAGGGTATTGTTGAAACAATGGAAGATGATTCGGTCGTAGTGTTTGGGTCTTGTTGTCCACGCTGTGTACTCCCTGGACTGAAGTTCCCAGTTCTCGAAACCAATTTCTTCCCAACAAATCCCAACCACCACTATCCGAAACCACAGACTTTAAATGTTTGGTGATTTGTTGATACTGTACCTTGACAACTGTTTCTCCTTGAATAGCAATTTTTGTTGTGTTCAGGACGGCAAGCACAGCGGTGATTTCTGAAAAAATTCATTCCCCTGACGAATATGCTCCCACGTTTGCTTCTTTATAATCGTTTAAACTGCACCCCAGTCCACTTCCATTTTCACCCCGATTTCGTTTAATCTTACATTTGTCACGATTTTCTCCTGTTCCCCCATTGCACGTATTACATCTATTATATATGATGTCGTAGATCTGAGATGATCTACGTAGATCAGAGTCATGATCTGGGCTGTCCGGGTGACGCCGCGTCGATGGCACATCAGCCATCGACGCGGCGTCACCCGGACAGCCCAGATCATCCATTATATATGTTGTATATGCATCCTAAATATATTCATCTTTTGTTGTTGGTGATTTGGCGCACAACAGTTGGTAGCACGCGACGCACTGGCGCTCTCTGCCATTCTCTTGCTGTAACGAGCGGGTGAGCTTAGAATGACAACAGTTTTTCGAGCATGCCTCAGTCGTTGCAGTCGCTCTGACCAACACCACCTATATCTAGGTGGTATTGCTCTGACTCAGAGCCTCGGAGTCGCTCGCCGCGCGCGCCGCCAACCGTAGCGGAAGGATCCTCTACGTGTTTCCGAGTGACCGTTAATAAGTGGTCGCGCGTTCTCACCTATTACGTATTGTGAATACAATAAACGTTTTATACTTTAACTTTTCCGAATGAATTATTTATCATCCTCCAGAACATAACAATATACAAATCGCATCAATCTTCTATTACATAGCAATTTGCCCTTTTTGTAATATTTTGAACTCTTTGTCCTTATATGTCATTCTTCTTCAAACATACTTTGGCGATATGCCCTTTCTTCCAATAGTAATGACATACTGCTTCTTTAAATTTACAATTTTTTCAATGTACTTCCCCACAATGGTAACAAGGATTGAATGTTTTACTATCATTACCTTCTTGATTATTATTATTTTTTGAAATTTTAGAAATAGAATTTTCTGATCCCGTGCCGCTTCCGGTGCAATAGCAAGCTCTTAGGTTCGTTCAACAGTAAGGTTAGGTTCCGAAAATAATTTTGTTTTGTAACCCTTCGACAGCAACTTCACATACAATTCCACACAACTCTCTCAACGTTTTATGCAGTTCCGTAAAATTGCAATTCTTCCTCAGTTTGCGCAGATCAGCAATCCGCTTTCGATTCATCTTCTTTCCGCACTCTTTTGTTAAAATTGAATCTTTCCACTATTTCATTCAATGTTGAGTTGAAATGTCCTTGTAGTTTGTTAACAATCTATGTATATAAGAAGTCTTTGGTGTTTGCGGCGTCACCAGTGAACGCAAGTTTCGTATGCTTCGAATGTTTCGTATCTTCTTCTAATTGTGTCTTTTGTTTTCTACCTGTCGACTTTTCGATCTTAGACAGCTTTTTGTTTTCGTCAGTCACATTATTTGCTTCGAAAAGAACTCAAGCCTCTCTTGGTAATTGGACAACGGCGCATTAATGTCGAAAGGCCCCCAGTTTATTGTTTGTACAAAATTATGTATTTGCACTTGATTTGCAGCTTCTTCATTCCCCTTGCCGTATTTCTTGAGGTTCTATTACTTGGTTGCTCACTTTTCTTTTAGCACTTCCACAATACCACACTTGCAGAATCGTTTCTAATATCCTCGACGCCAGATTTTTAGGTATTTAACTAAATACACAAAGTTTAAGATCTGAAATGTACGTGTTTATTCAGTTTATTTACAAAACATTGAACTACATGTACTCGCACGGTAACAGTTACTGGCCGCCATCTCAATCTAAACATTGTTCCAAAACTTTACCAAAGGCTGACCACATGTACAGAATATGTATAACTACACGAAAGTCAGTTCAATACACAGCAAATAATATTTGTTCTATTATACAAAAGCACTTCTATATAGCTACATAGACGCAATGCTTCTCCAAACCCTTTGGGGGGCGTTGAACGCTTTGCGCATTGAGGAATCCTCCATTAATATTGTCTCGTCGTAGTCAGTTGTCAGAAGGACCGCCAAGAAGTATCTCTGCGTACGCGCCTCCTATTATTCGCGCACTTTTTTTTTTTTCAAAAGGAATTTTGCATCAAATTTGCTGTTCATTTTTCGAAGCCAAATTGTTTCTATTACACGAAACCGAACATTTCTGGTTACCAGATTATGCCTACAATAATAATAATACGTGCTCCTGGGTCACTTCCAAGAATTAGGAAGGTATGAGGATTGGGGTAAGTTTTAAGACACTTCACAGGTTTTGGACTAGCACTTGTGAAGCAGCTAAACTGATTTTGTTGGAAAAAATTTCACACGATATTGTCAGGGACTCGACGGTAATCGAACCCTGGCCTCGTGGGTGAAAGGCGAGCGTCTTTCTGAGCCACCAGAGCAGAGAGTATGAACCACCAGCGTTCGTTGACATCTGTTATTGTTACCCGGTTTTTAAGTATTCCCAGACACACAGGTTCGCATTAGGGCTGCTGAATAGGGAGAACAGAATATTGTAGAGAACTAACTGATCGCTACAGATTCTGTATTAGATGTAGAACTGATTCATTTATCTCCGTTTGTTGCACTCTGGACGACCATAGCACTACCACAGAAGGCTAAACATAAGTATTACTCGTTTGCAATAACAATATGGCTATAAGCCGGAATAAATGTAAGGCTGGAAGTCAGTCTCTGCTGCAGTCAATACGTAACGCCGGAGGCAACGATTTTCTATACTAATGCGTTGTCTGCACTACTGGCGCAAATCCTAGAATGCTCCCATGCCGAAACTTATTTTTCATCTGTCAACTTCATATTATTCACGTTATTCTACAGTAAAATGATTAGTGATTAAGTTTGAATACGTTGGCTGTAACTGTAATAGATGAAAAACGTCCTTTTTCACTTTCCAGTACACATACGCATTATGCGGAAAATGGATTTCCAGATTTCAACCGAAATACATGTCTTGGGGTCCCCTTGACCAAAAAAGTTGTTCTTTACAAAACGTCCGTCAGTCCGTCTGTGAACACCACTAGCACCTAAACCATGCGTAGGTGTTGTTTTTTTTTTCTTTCAAATTGAAGAAACATCTGTCCATCTGACTCAAGTCGAAACTTTGAGATTTTGAAATTTGGGGGTACTTTACATAAAGCCCTTCAGATTTTCAAATTTTTCTCAAAAACGGCTCCAATTTATTTCTTTAAATTTCTTGTAAGAATGGAGTACCATATACTAAAAACGTGGTATACGTCCCATTTTCACACATAACTCTGAATTTTCGAAAATTTCAAAAGTATGATTTTTTTTCTGTGTCCTCCTTGTACAAAATCAAAGATGAGATTTTTATTTTAAATAACATTTGTTGTCCATAATTAGTTATTTTATTACGGTCATTTACATTTTTTAGAACATTTTATTCATTTTCGCGCAATATTGCAAACAATATTTACACGCAAAAAAAACAAACACAAGATTTTCTCAATAACTTCCCCAAATTTCTTTCTTTTCACTTTTGGTAGATATAGTGCTAAATGTCAGATGACATAAACATCAGTTTGCTTTTTCTTTTGTTTTTCAAAAATGTTAATTTTTTGATTTGCCACTCATTTTGTCAATATTTAACAGCGACTTGTTCACATTAATTAATTTATGAGTACATGTGATTTAAATAATGTCATATAAAGTTTCTCGAAAACTCAACCGTTTTCTGTGAAAACTAACTCAAAATTCCGTACTTTCAGAAACGCTCAAACGCCATTTTCTCATAAACGGCTCCAAATTTATTCTTCAAATTTTTCGAACGGTGCTAATTGCACTTTTTAATATGACAAAAAGTTCATTTTGAGTTTTTTCTTTTTTTTAATATTTCATATTCCGTTAATATGCACATTTCCAGCAATTTGTTAACACTATTTGACACATTTGTGAGTTAATGTGCTTCAAATTACATCTAATTAAGTTTTTCGAAAACATTTTTTGTGAAAAAGAGCTTCAACTTTTGTATTTACTAAAGTGCTTAAATGCCATTCTCTTTAAAACGACTCCAAATGTTTCAAAGAAAATTGGCATTTAGGATGATGTTTTATTCTTTAATATTCTTAAAATTATATTACTGTTTTATTAGGAAACCGAAAAATTAAGAAAACACCTTGGGCAGTGATAGAGGGCAGTTGGCAAGAGTATGCGGCAAGTCCAAATAGCTAGCTGAGACAAAGGAAATGGAAAACTAATACTGGAAAGACTGTGCCATTCTGTCACACCACTTGTTCTGTTTATATAGCATATTCATTGTCAGAATAACTGGTATATTTCTGGACAATTTTGTAAGTACATAAACTACTTACCATAATTTAGATGTATATTAATCAGATTGAATTTTCAAACCACAAGAACTACTTTTACCGTAGTTCATTTTTTTGCAAATAAAACTGAATGCTGTCAGCTGATAACTATTATTATAAAATAAGAACAATCCTCACCCCAAACATATTTATTGGATTTTATCTCTATTATTTCTGATACAGCTTTCGCGTTGAAACATAGAATGTAATATTTCATTTTTGTACAGCTGAATCAAATTAACATAAAGAACTCTTATTCTAAAATATTTAAGTTCTAGTCTAAATTTCTACAGTTTTATTATCCTTAATCTTTCAACAGAAAGGAAATTCTACCTTTATGTAATGAATGTGAGACATCGTTGTGCAGCACCAATACTTCTCTTCCCCCCCCCCCCCTTTTTTTTTTTTTGACCCCATATATATGATAACACATGCAAAATTTCCTCCCAATCATTTGTAATACACACACACACGCACAACACTGCTAACAATTGAATATTACAATTTCTTCAAGTGAAAAAATGTCAAGTTTACAAGAACATGAAAAAACAAAACAATGTCTAGGACTTTGATTGAACTGTACACATAAACCTGGAGAAAAACCTTCAAGCTAGGCAAGTACCTTTCAAAACATGTATGGTGCAATTCTGTGTTAATTCTAAAATATTCTATTACTGTGATTTCAAAAAAGTCATGAAAACATATAAGTTGAAAAAATTAGCTGTATGTACTCTTGATTTTATTCAAAAGAGAGGAAAAAAATTCAAATTGCTAGTTTATATTTTAACTGTAGGCCTACTTGCTCTGTTACTGAATAATACCTGAAAATCATCGACATGAAAGATTATTTTAAATAGGAGTTTCTCACAGGACTTGAAATTCTAAACAGAATGTTAATTATTGAATATCTAGTGAAATTCATCTGAATATTCACCTTTACACACTTTTTCTACAAGGAACTGGTTTCAACATAAATTCCTGTCTGTAATCAATTTATTTTGAATCGCAATCAAGTTATTGCTTCTCATCCTTTCCATCAATTAGGGTTCATATGCAACATCTAGAAATCAAACTTTGAAAAGGGAAATTGGCTTCTTTAAGATTTTACCTATCACAGATTTTCAACCATCAAACACTTAAACTTCTTTAAGGTTTCATGTATACTTAAATTCCTAGAAACACTTAAGACTTAATATAGAATATAAAGTCTATTTGAAACAAAAGAATCTATGAATATCAAACTTCATCAATCATTCCTGTTGATTACATTTATGAAGTCACAAATATTTTGTGTGTAATTAAGAGATTAGATGAGAGATAAGTAAAATTTGTAGTGCAGCTGTGAAAAAAATTCATTAGCCTCACAAGAGACACACAGGATTTTTCTTGGGCGGGGAGGGTTCACATTGGGTACAAAATGTATTTTAGTTTTTCGACTTGGTTAATATTTATATTATTAACAACTGATATATTGAACGGCACTCATTAGTACAGAAAATAAGTAAAAGCTATTATTTTTTAATATGTATCATCGTCTTCTGGAGGGAGGATCATCCAATGAATGTGATTAATGATATAAAGACAGTCATGTTATGGTAGCAAGTTTTTTTGGAAAATAACAGACTTGCATCTTTTAATGTTCAGATTATAGGATGATCGAAATAATCTGCATTTGTCCAGTTTTTAAAGAACCAATTATGTTCATTGTTCTGTCCTTCAGAATCATTCAATGTTACAGTCAACTTGCTATAAAATGCGTGACATTTAGTTTATATTTTCTTATGCACTCGATGTACATCAACATAATGTCACAAGTATTATTAAACCATATTCAATCATTAAATAATTACAGATTTTATTTTTATAGAATCTTTTTGTTTCTTGTTATATATTTCTACACACAATATTAAACTATCTGGCAATCGGTGTAATTCCACAAGTTACATTGCCCTTTTGAATTAGAAATGTCATTGACATTTAATCATGTTTCCATAAAAACAAACGGTTATTGTAATTACATCTGCACAGGATTTGAGCCTGTGAAAGATACAATAGCAAAGTTATTCCTACATTTACCTCTCACATTTTAACACAAAAGATCTATAATTATAAGAAACGCTGAAAACTACATCTAAACAACGTTGAGTAAAATTAACAGCATCAAGCAATAAACAATTAAATTCTCAAATGGAGGTTCCAAATAAAATTTGTATACACCCTCAAGTAATTAATTTCGTTCAGCAGAAGTGAATTTATAGCAGTATGTGGAGTTTTAACATGTTTTACAGTCCCAGTGAAAGCAGATAGAAAAGTAATGAAATAGTCTGCATATGCACCTTAAAAAATGCCAAATATTTCAACTATTTTAAAAATATAGAGGTAGCAAAAAAATTCCTGGACAAGCAATAAAACTTCAACTTTCTACAAAAGTAGCCAACCTAACAAACTTTCAGTTTAAAAGTTTAACCTAAAAAATTTTGAGTTTCAAATATCTTCATTGTATCAAATTACAAATGACAAAAACTTAACAATGCAATATGATTAACTCCTCTAAATTTCTAAAATGTTTCACAAAGAGACAAAATGATAAATCAGTTAATTTAATTACTCCCAAAGAAGGATAATGAATTAACACACAAAGCATAAAATCATTGCAGGTATATGTGGTGAAAACATGTCAGCCCATCCTTCAGTTATGACCCAGCAAATAGGTTTGCATTCACAATATCAAATATAAACTCGTAAAACATTATAGAAATTGTTGGAATTATTTTATTCACAAAAGTATTATACATAAAAAGAATCAATGCAAGATTTGTTTCCTCAATATTTCTGAGTAGCAGGAGTGGAAGGGAGGAAAAGCCTACCTTCCCTCCAAAAAACTTGTTCTTAATGAAATACTTTTATTAAAATTGAACAAAAAATTTACACAACTATCAGTCACTGACAATCCTTTCTCATTTGATACAACCAGACGTTATATTGGCATTACTCCTGGACCACTTAAGCTTCCACTACCCATATTCTTTTCATAGGCGAGAAATATGGTTGGATAATTATTTTAAGGCTGAAACCAAAACTTTCTACAGCTATCTACCCTCTAATAAAACAATGATTTTGACAGTACTTGAAAAAAGTTGGCAGATGTTTGATACCTATCAACACAATGCCAGTTCAGAATGGAATAATAATGGAAAATTGCCCAAACCACCTCAAATTAACAAAAGTAAGTCTTCAAGCCACTGAAAGTTTCTTGGAAATAAGGCAAGTTACAATTATTCCCTTTTTGAAATAACTTGGAAGTATGCTTTAAGTCACCTTTTGCCAGCATTTATTATAATTTTAATTTTTGTTTTAAAGGTGGGTTTGTCTGCATACACAATTTTCAACCACTTTTATTCACTCACGAATTGGATCTTCTCTACTTCACATCTTTAATATGTACAAATCTTAGAACAGCAATAAATAACACAGCACTTTAAATGTTTGTATTTACATATGTAGGCACAAAACGAGGCCTTTATATATTCCATTACATACACTAATCATGCTGAACACTTCTTTGCTGTGAACTGCATCCAGGCATACTGTTGTCACAACTATTCCCTTGAGAAGCATTTGTTTTCTGAAATGCACCAAAACATGGCTCAAGTTTCCTCTCGAGAAATACGGCAACATTTAGGGATGGATGAACTTCCTTGTCATACCTTCAATTCTTCAGCAGCCTTTGCTTCTGCTATGCGTTGCCTTGCCCACGTAAACTGCTCCATTAACTCATGGTGGGCTTCAAGGCGTTCTATGCAAGTTAAACACACAGTTTTTGGAAGAGGATCATTAGCACTTATCTGAAAAAATGAAAATTACTGTAGGTGATCATACAAACAACACATGATTAGTAGAAAACATAAATCACAAAATATTTTCACGAAGAAGTCATTGTCAAACAAACCGTAATGGGTAAATAAGCATTTATCTTCTCAGCCAATTTCATTCTTGCGCCCTCTTCACCAAAAATATGAATTACAAACCTGTTCATTTTCGAACATAGCCGACAGATGAATCCTGTAATGACGGCTTTATCTGTACTCCCCATTTTACTGTTCTTAATTTCGGACTACAAATATAAAATATACTGGTAAACGCTTCTAATTACAATATTCTGGAAACCAAGGAAGACTACTTTTTATACACTGCAAGATATTCTCACCGTTTATGTCGTACAGAATATTTTAAGGTTAACGTTCAGTCTGCCAAAGTCAGTAGTCTTTATTCCTTTGTTTAAATCCCCTGACGTAGTCTTGTAGGTCTTTAGTTCACTTCTAACCACTTACAAATGAACATGTAACCAAAACAGATCACAAACATACTGCCTTCCTTATCTTCCCTCACACGCGATCCACTAATTTACAAATGTGTGCCAATAATTCTTGCACTGCTATTGCTGTCCCAGCAAGTTACACAGGGACTCATTTCTATCTCGCTTATCCCCTTCACAAGTAGACCAAAGAGTATATAAAATAAAACACAGCTCCCGCAATTCGGCGGAGCCTCAGCCCCGGCCCGAGCCTAGGTCCTAGGACTCCTGAGCAGGGACGGTCCTGGCTACCGTTTGGCACCACTGGACACAAAGCCAGGGCCCGGCAACTCTCCATCAAAATCGGGGACAAAGCTTGAGGTTGCTACTATAGGAAGCGCTAGTGTCACCGGGTGCAGATGCAGGTTAGGCTCGCCAACTTTCCCACATACAAATTGGCAAATTTGTGACAAATACGAAAAGTGTCTTCTAAATAATTATTCATAATCTCTACTTGTAAGAAAGCGCGAATGTAGACGTTATATTTTGTAACATTATGGACCTGCTTGCGACCCGCGAACTCACGCAGCAGTCACGCACGTTTAAAGTATCGTTGGCAGCAGTTCCTTTTTTAGTTCCTGTAAAGAAGGTGGTGCAGCAGAGCGCGCTACAGTAATGGTCTCCACCACGTTATATGGGAGTTATAGGGCCCTGCACAAAGCACTCTAGGGGTTTTGTTCCGCGCACTTTAGCGTCAGGTTCATCTGTTTTTGTAGTATTTTTAGTTTGTGGTCAAGATTTATTCCCCTTGCTAACACCTTATTCACAGCTATGGAATAGTTTTATTCGCGGTATTTTTGGTATGTCGTTTACGTAAAGCGAGAACAACAGCGGAGAAAGGACGACCCTGAGGGACCCCGGCAGCAATTCGCCGGTTTGAGGATCTCGCCTTACCCACATTTACCAAGAAAGTGCGATTTGTGAGGAATATAGTAATTATTTTGGTTATGTCTTGTGGGAGCAGCGCCGGAGTTTCGAAATTAGTGCGTTGTGTGGCACTTTGTCGAAGGCTTGTACCATATCGAGGTAGATTACCGGTACATCTTGTGTGAGAAGCAGATCAGCGGATACTGCTGGGCCATGCAAAGTGCTTGTAGCGATGCGAGTGGCCCGGTCTGAAGGCAAATTGTCTCGTTCGAATGAGGTTTCGATTGAGAACTGTTGGAAGGATTCGTGCGAGTAGGAGCCTTTCGAAAACTTTTCCCAAACCGGGAGAAGGCTGATTGGCCTATGACTCGCCGCAATCGTGAGATCCTTGACGGTTTCGGGAGCAAAAATACTTGCGTATTTACAGTTTTCCGGAAAATACCGCTGTGTAATGCAGCTATTGTAGATTCGCGTGAGCTCCGTCTTATGACCGGTAAGGCCTCCTTTAGAACGGGAGGCCCTATTCGGTCGGGGCCCGGCGCTTTGCGGCTACGCAAGCATTTGATTGTAGTCGAAACTCTTCGACTGTACATTGTTAGTGTATTGGCACTGTTCTCTGTTTTCCTCCTCTTCTTCTGCCTGTGTGTTGTTGTTTGTGAACCTCTCTTCAAGCATGTCAGCGAAGAATTCAGCCTTAGCTTGATCTGAGAATAGGTATGTTGGTTTACCCTCCGCGTTGTCGTGGCCGCGTATGGCTGTTGCAGCTTTTGGTACCGATCTGAGCGCTTTTTGGAGTTTGAAAAGACCGCTACGGAGTGATCAGAACCGATCTCTCTCATGCGTTTTTCCCATTCCTCTGCGCGGTGGTTTGCGAGCGCCATTTTAGGCGTTTTTCGCATTCCCGCAGGTTTTCTAAGCGCGGACATCTAAACTGCTGCCAGAGCCGTCTCGCCTTACGTTTTTCGCGTAAGAGTTTTTCGACTTCTGCGGGGAGTGTGTTTGATCCCTCTTCGGGCGGGCGCCAGAAAACCGGCGTCGCCTTTCTGAGGGCTGTTTGTAAGTGTTTTGTGAGTGTTTGTATGTTTTCGTCTATGGAGTCAGTAGAGTTCATTGTTTGTGTTTGAGAATGATAGTGAGGCGAGGTGAGTGCGGAACTCATCCCAGTCAGTGGGTTGTGGGACCCACTGCTCGGCCGCAGAAAGAGCGAATGCTTCCAACTACGAAGTTATGGAATGTGGTCAGAGAGAAGAGAGAGAAGGAATGGGTTTGGGTGTTGTGACACGAATGTTCCTGATGTGAGTGCCACATCGAGGATTTCGGGTCTGAGGCGAGGGTCGTTGGGAAACGCGTGGGCGTGGAGGGCGGATGAGTGTCACGGTGCTGTGTGAGA
>BOPP01000120.1:2883691-2922775 GCA_017312745.1 Gryllus bimaculatus | reverse complement strand
ACCTAATTCAAGCATGTCAGCGAAGAATTCAGCCTTAGCTTGATCTAGTAAGGTATGTTGGTTTACCCTCCGCGTTGTCGTGGCCGCGTATGGCTGTTGCAGCTTTTTTGTACCGATCTGAGCGCTTTTTGGAGTTTGAAAAGACCGCTACGGGAGTGATCAGAACCGATCTCTCTCATGCGTTTTTCCATTCCTCTGCGCGGTGGTTTGCGAGCGCCGATTTTAGGCGTTTTTCGCATTCCCGCAGTTGTTCTAAGCGCGGACATCTAAACTGCTGCCAGAGCCGTCTCGCCTTACGTTTTTCGCGTAAGAGTTTTTCGACTTCTGCGGGAGTGTGTTTGATCCCTCTTCGGGCGGGCGCCAGAAACCGGCGTCGCCTTTCTGAGGGCTGTTTGTAAGTGTTTTGTGAGTGTTTGTATGTTTTCGTCTATGGAGTCAGTAGAGTTCATTGTTTGTGTTTGAGAATGTAGTGAGGCGAGGTGAGTGCGGAACTCATCCCAGTCAGTGGTTGTGGGACCCACTGCCTCGGGCCGCAGAAAGAGCGAATGCTTCCAACTACGAAGGTTATGGGAATGTGGTCAGAGAGAGAGAGAGAAGGAATGGGTTTGGGTGTTGTGACACGAATGTTTCCTGATGTGAGTGCCACATCGAGGATTTCGGGTCTGAGGCGAGGGTCGTTTGGGAAACGCGTGGGCGTGGAGGCGGGATGAGTGTCACGGTGCTGTGTTGATAGCAGGAAACTTACGAGTAAGTTCCCATTACTGTTTGTGGTGTTGCAGCCCATTCTCGCACTTGCGTTCAGGTCCCCGCCAGGACCGTGCGAGGTGCTAGGGAGAACACAGTGTCGACATCGTCATCTATGAGAGGGCGATTTGGCGCTAAGTAGGCTGACACCAGTGCAACTTCGCCTTCCGTCGTGTTCACCACAATGGCTGCCGCTTCAAGCTCGCGAGGCGAGGTAAAGCTGCCGGGCGATGGGGTAACGAGCGACGTACGGCGACCGCTACACCGCCTCCACGATGGCGCGCATCGCGGTCGGTGCGGTAGATTGGCCATGTCGTTTAGCTCCAGGTCATCGGCGCTTCTGAGTTTTGTTTCCTGCAGTAGAAGAACATCGATAGGTGCCTGTTGCAGAAAGTCTCAATTACACTCTCTCTCCTGGACTTTGTGACTCGGAACGGCCCGTTTACGTTCCAGGCGGCTACCGCAAGAGGGCGGGTTTCTGTGGTGTTCCCTGAGTTTCTGTGTCCCAGCCTTGTGGGCTGTCACTGAGCGCAAGAGTTTGGATTAGGTAGTGAGGTTTGAAACCTGCTGCTTTAGTTCATGCGACTCCGCTCGGAGTTGCTCCGTCTCGTCTTGGCAGCAGGTGTGGTGAGTTTGCGCCTTTTGCGGGGCGGCGGCAGGGCGGGCGGGCCCTCTCTTTGGATGGCTTCCCTCCTCTCCGCGCGCGCTGCTTGCGCGGGGTGTTGGTGGTGAGTGCACTATGCCTCGCCAAAGGTAGTGCTCTTTTCTACCTTGCGCGCAGGGCTGTGTATTGTTTAGCTTCGTTCGGCATTTCTGCTCTCGACCTTGCTAACATATTGCTCTTTTGCTGTAAGCGTCGCTTGCCGTGGCCTTACAGCCACCTGTAGTGTGGCGGAATGGTTCATTCCGCAGTTACAGCAAACAGCAGGTTTGCTGCTGTTGCTGCGTCCTTTCGTGAGATGGCCTTCGCCGCAGTCAATGCAGCGTGGCTCTCCTGACAGTAGGGCGCGGTTGAGACCATCGGCAGCACGTTTGCAGAAAGGCGCGCTCTCTGATCGCCTTGCTACCTCGATGCGTGCGCGGCAAAGTGACGCACTGATGCCAGGCGCCATAACTACGTTGCAGTGGATCACTGCCCGTGATCTCATCCCTGGGTAAAATCGGTTCGACGAAGTAGCGATTAATCAATTTCATTCGCGATATTGCGCCTCTTCAGTTGGTGAACCGCCAGCCTTGTTTGCCGGCACTGCGAAGCGATCTTAAGCTACTCCTCCGCTACCACTTGAGGGGTGGGCGCGCTAATTGTAAATTTTCAGCCCACGCTCCTCCTTGCGTGCGTCGGGTGAAGTGTGATGCGTTCTATTCTCTTTCAGGGACGCGGGCGAATCTTCACATGGTCGTAGTCTTCCTGGCCTGGCAAGAAAGAAATCCCCGCATGTGCTTGCCTGTGACCGCCTCCTCGATCCGTGCGTCGCCGCCTCGAACCAGCGGTGAAAACCCTGCCTCGGAAGGCAAACGAGGCGTTCCGACCTTTATAGGCGGAACGCGTTTGGCAGCCTCTTTGGCTCGTGGCGGACGCAGGCCGAGGGTCCGGCTGAGGCGTTGGCCAAGGGGCGAGAGGGGAAGGGAAGGAAGCGGGCGTTAGGTGAAGGCGTGCGTCCTGTCGCGTCGGCGAGGGTGGAAGAGGGACACGGCCTCCGGGGGCGAGAGCACGTCCGGCGAGGCCACCGCCTCACGTTTCCGTTTGCGGGGCTGCCTCGGCGCGCTGCCATCTCCCCCCCCCCCCGGTGCAGAATCCACCTGCATCCCCCGCCGCGCGGCTGGCAGAGTCATCAGGAAGCTGCGCTAGGTAACAGGTGGAATAGGACGCGGCTGCGCATCGCTGGAGAGGCGGCGTTCTTGCCTTTTCCTGTGATGCGTCGTGTGTTGCAGCGTCGGCTTGAATCGGCTGGGTGGATGGCGGGCGGCGTTGAACTCCGCTAGCCCGTTTTGGCGGATGGCTTTGCTGAACGTGGCATGTTCAGCAGGCGTCAAGGGATGCTGCAAAAGGGCAATTAGATCGATTGAGACCCGCGCAAGGCAAGCGTCCTCATCGGCTTTGCATTAAAGACTCGTCGTATCTCCTCACTGAAGCGGCTGCTTTGCTGCGGCTCTTCCTGTGTGTGTCCTTGCTTCACGTGTGTGTTTCTCTCGGCCTCGACCCACTAAAGGCGCCGTTTGTATGGGCAGGAAACCTGCTGGTGAGCTGGCGCGTCGTCGGCGGCGGCTAATAGTGCTCGTCGGTGGTGTTTTCGGCGCGCAAGGCGGCGAGTTCCCCCCGGCGCCACGAACCGAAATGGCCGTCGGTCGAGAAGACCAACGCGCCCCGGCCGAAGCGTGCGAGTCTCTCACGCGGTGCGACATTGCTGTTTTCCATTCTGAAAAAATGGAAACGGCAGTTAGGCCTCTTTGAAAAAAGGTTGCGCTCTAAAAAGAACAGTTGGCTAAGTCCTAAAGGACTTAAGGTTAGTCCTGAAAAGGACTGATTTTGTGTTAGCCCTTAGAAGGGTGGCGTAAGAAGTATTTCAGAGTCCCGTTTGGGGACTGGTGAGGACATATTTCTAAGTCCAAAAAATTTAATTTCGGACTTAGAAAATTAGTTCCGTTTTCGGAGCAGCGGTGCGCAATGCCCCGGAGATGCGGCAGCCGATCCGGGGCGGTCAGGATGCGCTCGCCAGGTCTTGCGTCTTCCTCCTTCCTGTGCGCTGCGAGAGCTGAAGAATGAAAATCGAATGACCAAATCGAACCACCTGATTTTCTCAGCGGGAAAATCGAGCAATCTGTTTACACTCGCGCAAACATAAACACACAAAAACGGTACACACCGCCAACAAATTACACTAGCACTCAAAAAATTGAAGAGGGCCCAAGCAACTTATTTAGGCGTCACCTTTGATCGGAGAATGCGCTGGCATTTACATGTCAGCGAATCCGATCAAACTTCATATAGAGTTCGCCTCCTCCAACCTCTATTTGAGGGAACCTCTCTACCCCTGGACCTCCGGCTGGCACTTTATAAACATGCTGCCGACCCGTGGCCACCTACGCCGCGGCGACGTGGTGGACCACGGAAGAAGTACGAATGATACACTTGAGCTAGTCAGAACAGTTCTACGCGCTCATAGCACCGCCTCCGTTTCGAAAAACGGTTGAAAGTGCTCAGAAAAAGACTCACTCCTCCACTCAATCGCTTGCAGACCGGCTTTCCTTCAACGAAGCCTATCAAGCCTTCAATCAAGGCGAAGCGCCCGGCTACGCTAAAAAAACTAGCCCGACATGTCCTAACTATTTGGACATAGGAGAAACAAGCTCTCCTCGACATAACTGCAGGCATAGCGAAACCCACAAATAATCGACCAAAGTCACAAACATGACTGAACATGAATGCCAAACTGCAATATGACTAGGTAAGGTCCGACGCGAACCTACACCAACAACCAACACAAAGCAGTAAAACGCTACGCGTGAGAACTGCAATGAAGAAAAAACACACAGACCTTCGGCTACGCCGAAAAAAAAACTCTAGGGGTATGGGAGGATCGTCCTGGGGATATATGATATATACTCTATGGTCCTGGGAGTTGCGGCTAAATCCCCGACGCCATTCGGTGACTTTAGCGCCTGTGTGGTTCTTTTGGAAACTATTACGAGCCGATCATCCCGGTTCTGCTCGGTCCTTCTCATTCGGTTCTCTGGAGAGAGTGGTTCAGAGAGTATATATCAGACACAGAACTCGATGTTAAACGGAAAGCTGTGGAGGGGAGAAATTCGAATTTCCCACCCCAACAGAAGCAACGAATCAGAAAGAAGCATCATTTTCGCCCACCGCCAGCCAATAAGCGTTGAAACGCAATCCACTAATTGAAATTGAGGTCGGACGTGAACCGGGATGTTTGAAATTACCTTTCAAATTTTCAATATGGTGGACAAATTATATATAAAATAGATTGTAATTGACGTAAAAATTAATGCCCAAGGCAACGTGGAATAGATATGTACTCTCTGATGCAGAAGCAAATAATTAATAGGATTTTGAATTAGAAGCCAATAAAGGAAATTTTGGTCAAGGAAGTGCAAAAAAAAATCATGTACACTATTTACTTCAAATTATGTAAATATACAGTACACAATAAACATATAAGTACACATACACAATATATACACACAAGTACATAATACACAATATCAACAATTTTTACAAAACTAGTGTAAGTAATAATATATACAAATCAACTTTCTTGATTGCTGTGGACCGAACACACGAATATTGAATTCACGAATTAAGAAAGTAGTCAAAATACACCTAGTGACTACTACTTTTTTAATATCGTTTCATTAGTCAAACAACACGCCAGTCATCAATACATGGTTGAGAAATTTCACGTAATCGAAACTGTAACAGAAGTGTTATAATACTGCAACGAATATTGCATCATCTGCCGGAATCCTCTGCGCGGTAGCGTCATCTGCCGGAGCCACCAAACTGGACGGTTCCAGGTTATTCCGGAAAGGACCACGCGGCGCCAGCCAGCTGTAAACTCGCAGCTGCCGGCGGCGGCTATCAGTTTGAAGTGGAAGCTGAGCTCTGAAGTGTGCATTGCGGTGAACAGCGGTGCAGTTGGTCAACAGCAGTTCGGTGGACCCTGGTCAGCGCTATGAACTGTGGCCAGTGCAGCTAATTGTGGCCAGCGCAGAGGACTGTGGTCAGTGCATCGGACAATGGTAGATGCATCGGACTGTGCGATAGTGCAGAAGAAGTGATCAGTGTAAATAAATAATCAAGAGAAGTGAGTCTTGTGTAAGAAAATAACCAAGTGAATAACACAAAGACTGTGCAACCTATTTGTAAATAAATCAAGTATTTTAGAGCATATTTAAGAAACAAATTAAACGTCTTTGTTAAAACATTACCTGTGATTTAATTCACCCAAGAAACGTTTAGAAAATGAAAATTATTGATAATTCTTCTAAATGAATACGAAACTTTCATTTGTACAATCTTATTCACAAAAACAATTAACTCAATCAAGTCCTCTACTACATATTAATTAAGCTACACAATATATAAATTTGTGTGTATAAAATTACTGACATTAAATAAGTTTGCAAAAATTACTGATGTAAAATAAGTTAATAATGCACAAATTAAAACAGATATGAATGTTGAATAAGTCTGTTACAGCTCTGAAATTAACAAATTTTCTTAAAAGTCTTACTTAAAAATGTGTATATACCAATATGGAATGAATATACAGAAAATAATCCTATTATTTGGAATAAGGAGATACACACAGGCCAATGTGAAACTCATGTTACTCATAATATCACTGCTGTGAAACAATCAATTTATCCGAATAAAACCACTTATCATACAATATTATATCATGTTCACATAAAATGTGAAACCTTAAAAACCTCTTTCGATTAAAAGTTAACAGCTCCACAGACGAAATTGTTATCCACCAAAATGCCATTTTTTCAAATTCGTATACATTATACATTTTAGATAATTTTCTTGTTCACTAACATTATGTAAAATACAAAAATCAGAATATATATCACGTTAACACCTTCAATATACTACTATTGGTACATATCACCTGCATGAAAGAGTAAATCACCATGCACATTTTGATTTTAATATACATTACTAGGGAAAGTTGTTAACGAAACGTTTGTTTAAATATGTATAAAGGAAACTTCCAATGTACTAACACAATATCAAAAATAAAAAAAACAATGCAATTGATGTTGAAAGTAAATGTTCAATAAAGATTTATTCAGAGTGTCAGGGACATAATGACACCGTGAAGTGAGAGGCAGAGTTAGAAAAATCCCAGTATTAATGCTGTCGAAATTGATTATAGTGAGATACGTCGGAGTAATTAAATATAATGGTCGCGAGGGAAGAAAGTGCAGTGAGTAGAACTCGCAGGACGAGGAGTTGAAAGAGAACTGATTCTTCAATAGAGAACTATATTGCTTGAACGAAATGAACGATTTGGCGAACTTGTGTGGAGTGCATTATCGGAAATGAATTAGTAGCCGGCACAGTTCAGTGAACGAATCTACGTACTACGGACTGCAATAACTATTATTAATTGTGCAAAGAACTGTGAGTATATCATGAGTGCTGCGAGAACGCCGGTAAATTCATGCGCAACTAATCCCTTGCGTCGGACAGGAACCGGCGTGTGATCCAAAATTCCTCCCAAAGATACAAGGCGACACGAACGCCGAAAGAGTTGCGTGGGCAGTGATGAACAATTTAAGCGAAGGGCAGTAAATCTGAATAGGGTGTTTAGACAAGAAAAAATAACTATATTTAGTTGTATAATTAAATCTGTGTCAGCGTGGGGAGAATTACAAGCAACAAACTGAGACAGGCCTTATATTGATTTTACAACGCGTTTCGTTATTGTATTTGGTTCGAAATTGTTTATGGTAAATCAGAACTTTGTATGTAACTGTACTTCAATTAGACATCCACGTCTGTGGATAAGTTAATGTGTTATATCAGACAATTCAAATTAACTGAGTATTTATAGTAATGTAATAGGGCGCACTCTAGATAAGTTCTTCTTTCTTTGTTTTATTACAATAGTAAATTTTAATGTCAAATTTGGTAATCCGCAACAGTCCACGATGATTAATGATAATTAAATTCTTCAAAGATGATCCTTAAGTTCAAATATAGTAAATTAAATCCAAGGCGCAGTTTGATAAAGAGAGAGCAGATTACGAACAAATCAAACGAGATTTCTTTGTATTATTTGTTACTTTCATTTGTGTATGTTCTTAAACTCAAAGGCTCTTACAATACATACGCCAAATTTTTACATTGATTTATGCGTCTTGGTCACTCCCACACACAAAAGATCCTGCTACCTTAATATCACTCACGCAAGTGTAGTTACGTCCGATCGAATGCTCCCATCGAGCTTTGTCTCAGGGGGAAGGATATTTAGGGTATGAGAAAGTTTAACGCAAGACACAGAATTAGGGAAATCAGTGCGTATATTATTCCAAAAATACAACCATAGACAACAGGCACTGAACAAATACAAAGAAAACAAATGGGAAATAACATAAATGCCACACAGAATGAATTTACTCTTTTGTAACATTTTGAAAAATTATACACTTCTTTAATAGTTAACTATTCAATTCTTCCTTAATAATTCCTTTCTAGAAATGCCCGTGCACGGTAATTACTGCTTGGCCAGCACCATTTGAAAAGAAACCAAATGTTAATTTACTTGGTTCAATTCACAGTGAAATTATTTATTTCACCCAAATTTCTTTGACTCAAAAGCTCGCAAGAAATTATCACAACGACGTATTCTACTATACAGCTATTTACAATGACTTTCCTTGGAGCATTAAACACAAATTAAAGGTATTAAACTGGCTTACAAGGTTCTCTTTTCCCGTTTCCACTTGCAATATAGTCTGCAGCAAAATCTACGAGATTGTGCACATTTTTTGTCATAATTCAGTCTTTTCTTTCGCTGCGCCAGCGTGCTCGCGGCTCCACCTGCTCTAGACTCTCGTTACAAAATTTGTTAACTTTGCAGTACTGCTCAAAGTAATGTATCGCGCCGACATCGCTTCTCCTTCGACGCACCTGACCTTGCTCCAAATTCCGGCCGCACCGTCCTCCCCTGCCTTTCAGATGTCCACAATGTTGCACGAACACCGCAGTCTTCATCCGGCTGCCCACAGAATACTCGCCTGCGTATGTTTCTTCACACGCGGCACCTCACGTCCCCGTCTGCTTCTCTCTTAGCTATTCTTGACTCGTAGCACCCTGTCGCGTAATACACAGTCTTTACGCGTATAGCAAACGGGGTTGTTTCGGCGTCTTTCAAGACTTTTGACTTGTGTTGCGAAGTACAAAGTCTTATGAATGCCTCATGATCATTCGTGTCCCTCTTTCTCACAACTACTATTTCTTGCCCTAAATCTTTCTACTTATTCACCCAGTTCAATTAACTGACGAATACATGTTGATTTCTGATTAACTTCGCTGCTCTACAGCTCACTCCTGCACAATCCTTTTCGCACTAGTACTCTCTCTCTCTCTCTCTCTCTCTCTCTCTCTCTCAACAAGATGTCAAGTATGCCCCACACCGGCCTCTCTCAGCACATTTCGACGTCTCATACAACAAGGGCTGAGTGGTCAGCTGCTCTGCTTCTCCGGGAGGGGTGGACCCCTCCCTCCGTCGCTTGCCATGAATCGTAAGTCCGGCAGTACAACCGCGGGCCACAGATAACAGATCCCACTGTTTCGTACGCTTATTACTTGCGCGACTGTGTTACGAGATCCCGTCTTGGCGTTGCCGAAGCAGCGTGAGTGTTGTGGGTATATATATATATATATATATATATATATATATATATATATATATATATATATATATATTATATAATATATATATATATATATATATATATATATATATATATTTATATATATAAACTTGGGGTTTCCTGGGAGCAAACAGAAACTGCAACCAAATTGCCAATTTTATTGCGATAAGGCGGGGGCATGAGATTTACGGACCGAATAGCCCCACACATTTCTCGGGAATACTTAACAAGAACCCGAGTGTTATTGATTTTAAGATTTTGAAACGCGTTGAGTGTGTGCTTCACTGCTCAATCGCCACACTGTATTCCGATCATAATCCAGTGAGATGCGTTGTGGCGTCTCTTGTAGCGAAACGCCAAGATAGTTTTCGAACTACTCATGACGAACTACCCACGAATAGGGCAGAGTTGCGGAGTAGCTCTCACGACGCGTCTACTGCAACTCCCAGTACTGGAGTGACTAGTGGTGGGCGGTTTCATCTCCTATTTATTCTTCGGTTGCGGGCGATCGTTACTCGGTTTTCTGTGAGGATAGAAGAGGGGGAGGGTGCTTCATGCCTATTCGTGTTTCCACTAGCGCGATAGCGGCTGACGGGCTCACGCGTGCGGCCTCTGTTGGCGGCGCGGTGCTGCTGTCGTTATGGTTGCGGAAGATAGGGGAGAGATGATGGTGGGTGTTGTAGGGGTGGACGGCTCCGACTTGATGCTTCCCTTAACTGTAATATTGAGGGGCAACGTTGAGAGAGAGGGGGGTGGTGAGTAGTTGCTTCCAGCCTCGTGCGCTTGCTTGCTAGGCTGGTTGCCACCTGCTTGGAGTCTGGGCGGGGCGTTCTCACTACGGCCGCCCGGTATTGGCGCGTCTTTTCTTCTTGATGCAAGCTCACGTTGTTGGTTCCGACTTTCTTCTTCTTCATCTTCTTCTTCTTCAGCTTCTGATGCCGCAGCCCTCGCGGGGCGTTGTCTTCGTTCACGTCGCATTCGGTTCTTCTTTTTGTGTTTCTCATTGACTTGGCTACTAGTTGGGCGATTTGTTGCCGCCATGGAGGGTAGCGTTTGGCCGGCTCGGTCGAGGGAGAGGTGTCTTCCTTGCGTTCGTTCTTCTTGCCTATGGGGGAGTGTAGGCGGGGGCGGGGTGTTTTCTCCTTAGGAGTCGTGCCCTCTTGCTCGGGCGTTTCTTGTGATACGACTTCCCGTAGCTGGCTCTGGAGGGGCGTTGCTGGGGAGAGGAAGTAACACGTCCGCAGCCGCGAGGAGGCGCCTTCTCTCTGGGTGTCGGGTTTGTGCCTCTGCGGGTTCTCCATTAGGCGTCGCTGCTTGCGGGGGAGGTGGAGGCCAACGTGTTTGGCATTTGGGAAATATTTTCCCGTCCCACTGCTCCGCATTGTGCGGGGAGTGCATAAGCTGGCTGGTACTGGTGAGGCTTGTGCGTGGGCAACCTCGCAACATTGTAGGCGGTGTACGTAAGCTTCCGCGGCTCGAATCCATGAATTCTCAGCTCTCCGGGAGACGCCACGTCGTTGGCTGGGGTGCCAATTGTAGGCGGTGGTCGTCACGTTTTTCTCCTTCCTGCGTGAATGATGCACAACCAATGCAAAAGAAGCGGACTCTCCTTACATTTTGCACGCAGGTGAAAGATAGTGTGCAACTTTCAGGCTTATGACTGATTACTAGATCACATATGGGGCAAATTACCGAAGACTGTAGTGGCATTGGTATTCCCAGCACCTGTTCGTTTTGATATAGCGACTGAACGAGTTTTCAATCTACGGTCACAGTCTCTAACCATTTGTGGGTTAAAAATGGGCCTCGTGATGTGTGTTTGCAATGGCTGTAGGAATTAACTTGAATTTGCATGACGTGCGGCGAGAGCCCAGGCTCTGCACCCGAGACATTTAAACTTCCGCGGCATGTGCCTATGCGTAGTCCGCACATGTCTACTTAGATGTGCAGCTCGTGCCTGTGCCTTTCTATCTCTCCATAATGGCTCGTGATGTTCCGATGACATCAGACACTAGATTCCTTTCAGAATTGGCAGACTAATGACTAGTTTTTTCTTTCTTATATATGGTTGTTCTACGTGAAGCTCTGTTCTGATATTCAGCTGTACTGGGTTGCGTTGGTTTTGTTATTTGTTTCGTACGTATAAGGAAAATAAAAATGAAAATCTTACAGTACTATTAAGCGTACTTTTCAGATATATAATGTAATCTACAATTATCCTCTAAATTTGTGAGAAATAATTAGTCAGCCTAGTATCCATTTTGAAAAAATCCTACTTGTGTGTTAAAAACTTATTCATGATAAGATCGACATTTTCCGAAACCGGTCTAAGGAATATGGTACTTGAAACTCTCCTAGATCGATTTTCCGGCTGAATAAAATACTTTCTTAATCATTTCAAGACTGAATAGTAATTAGAAACATATGCTTTCTAGAAAAAACTAGTGGTGTTACAGAAGGACACAGACGTCCTGGTATTAGTTTTCTATTTCCTTTCGTATGGGCTAGCTATTCTAACTTGCTACATACTCTTGCTTGCAGCCATATATCGCCGCCGAATGTACATTTTTTTGAATTTTTCTTAAATTTTCGGGTTTTTAATAGTTGAACGGAAATATTTAGTGAATTTGAATAGAAATTTATAGACAAAAATGGAGATTCTTTTAGGAAATTTAGAAACTGTCCCAGATGCTTTATGTAAAGTCTCCCCAAAAACTAATGAATGATTTTCAAAATCGTAGAGCTTCGACTCATACCAAAGACAAGGGTTTCTTCAAATTGAAAAAAAAATCCTAAGCATGGCTTAGGAGCTAGCGTTGTTCACATACACCAGACGGACAGACGGCCGGGTGGATGGACGGACGTTTTGAGAAGAAAAAAAACACTTTTTTGGTATGAAGGGACCCCAAAAGGTATATTGCTGTTGAAATTTACAAATCGATTTTCTGCAGCATTACATACCTTTCCCTATACTACGTATTCTGACGAACACCCCTTACTGCAACCATAACCTCCAAACAATCGCCCGTATTAAAATTAAAAAAAGAATATTAAAATTAAAAAAACGCACTACGTATTCAATAAAAGAAAAATACGGCTTCTTCCATTGCTCCCAGTATATCGAAGGAAGGGTAAGATCTCTTGTTAAGGATCTTGTCGAACGATTTGAATGAAGCGCGCTACGCGCACGGTGCCGAATTGCGCGTTTCCATCTCCATCCTCTAAAAAGCAGGCTAACATCGGCCTTTGGGATAATGACTGGTTATTTGCACAGTTTTTTGTTAACAACTTTTCAACATTTAAGAATTAATTCCAGGAAGTAAATTGCACTCAAAATACTGTAAATATATAACAATTTTGTATTGTATACTTATATTACAACAATACTTTCTCAATTACAGTAAATCAGTAATTGATAGTAATCCAAATTTCTGAACAATAAATATTGTAATGTATTCTAACCATATGTATAAACATTTTCAAATATAAAATATCAAAAATTCACAATGTGATCAAGAGCATCTGGACACGTGGCTGAAAATGACTTCGTGGCGCACTCCATCGGTAATGCTGGAATTCAAATGGGGTTGGACCACCATTAGCCTTGATGACAGCTTCCACTCTCCAAGGCATACTTTCAATCAGGTGCTGGAAGGTTTCTTGTGGAATGGCAGTCTATTCTTCACGGAGTGCTGCACTGAGGAGAGGTATCGATATAGGTCGATGAGACCCGGCACGAACTCGACGTTCCAAAACATTTCAGAGGTGTTCGATAGGATTCAAGTCAAGACTCTGTGCAGACCAGTCCATTACAGAGATGTTATTGTCGTGTAACCACTTCGCCACTGACCTTGCTGTATGAACAGATGCTCGATCGTGTTGAAAGATGCAATCACTATAACCGAATCGCTCTTCAACAGTGGGAAGCAACAAGGTGTTTAAAACATCAACGTAGACCTGTGCCGTGATAATGCCACACAAAACAACCAGTTGTGCAATCCACCTCCATGAAAAACACAACCACGCCATAACACCATTTTGGAGGTGTCCGGATACTTTTGATCACAAAATGTATATCTAACACAAAGAAATGGAATTTCCTTAAAAAGGACAGATTTTTTTAACAAATCATCAGACATACCCTAGTTGGCGAATATATAAAACCTACAAAGGAAAACTCATTCTAGGAACTGGCGCGAATGAACATGTGAATTATTTAAAATACGTATTTCATAAATAAGTATTTAAAACTGCCCATCCCTACTATTACAAATCGCACAACATTTGGTGCAAAAACTAAATATTTTCAAGGAAATACAACGACAAATTTCACAACTATAAGTGATTTGCAGCTATGTAATAGCTGGTCTGCATTTGATCATGCAGGTAAATCGTTAACAACATGTCCCAACAATAAGATGCAATTCACAAAAAAGAGCTTCCAAGTCATTGAAGGGTTCCAATCTGATATTTCTTGAATGCAAATAGTATTTCAAATAGGTTTTAAATAATTTCTAAAAGATTAATGAGTAAACGGCGATTGTAAGGAACGTTCAAAGACATATTAATATTTATAATATACTGTAACGTTTCTCTGTGGTGAATTAAAACCATCACACACAGGTATTTAAACAAAAACATTTATTCGTAATCAATTGTACACAAAAAACTAGTTGATCTATTTACAGATATATTACACAGTACTTGTGGTCTTCACTTCCTTTTTTCTTGCGACTCCGTTTTCTACATAATTTATTTACACAATTCACTTCTTCTGATTATTTAATTACACTGTTCGCTGCAATCTGAATTTTTATTTACACTGATCACTTTTTCTACAGTGTCACCTAGTCCAATGCACTGTCCACGGTCCACTGAGCTGACCACAATTCCTTGCGCAGACCAGGGTTCACTGCACTGCTGTTTATCACGATGCACACTTCACAGCTCAGCTTCCACTGCAAACTTCAACCTGCTGTTCCCCTACTGCACCACTCTTTACCCCGATGCACACTTCACAGCTCAGCTTCCGCAGACTGCTGTTCACCCACTGCCCCACTGTTCATCGCAATGCACACTTTACATCTCAGTTTTCACTTCAGACCACTCCGACTCGCGGCCGCCGGCAGCGGCGCATTTATACCAGGCTCGTCTCGACACAACCAGCACTTGCTACACCTTTCCCTGCGACTCGCGAATGGTCCGGAACCACCCAGTTCGGTGGGAAGAGAGGGTGCCGGCAGATGACGCAATCCGCGCGCAGTGAATTCCGGCAGGTGATAACGTGATAGCGTTACAATACGAAGCATCCAAATGTCTGGAATTAAGATAACCAAGCGAAGCCATTATTTGTCTCTAAATTCACTTGAATTGAATAGCTGACTTATTGTACGTGGCGTGACTTGAGCCATCAGGCAGGCCCTTCCGTCTGACCACGCAAATTTCGCTACTCTCTTTTCATCTACTAGCGGTGAAAGATGGTACCACTCGGCGAAACAGGCGATTTGAATGTGGCTCAGAGGCTTCATTTAGGTTTGAAGATTTTTTACATGCAGTAAATCTACTAATAAGGGACGGCCGGCTTTACCTCGAATCCGAAGGGTTTTTTTCGCCTTTAAAAGCCACGGCTTCGATCGGGTTGAACCCGCAAACTTCAGCATAATAGTCCGATACGCTAACCGTTACACCATCGCCGCCAGAGAGTATATCGCCGCCGCCGAAAACTACTCATATTTTCAAAAAAATTAACGTGGTCTTATTTGAAGATCTATTTTTGACCCGCTTCTGTTATTTGCTTTCAATCAACACCACCTAGATGTACCGTTTCTCGGTGGTGCTTGCACTCCATGATATTTTATAACGGACGATATTATAATTTTATGAATGATGGCCTGAATAACAGCTCTTAATGCATTATTTGCCTCCTGTATAAAAGAACGATGAAAGCCATTATACTGTCGGCAGACTTTACTTCGGCCAACTTTATGTACGTACTAATACATAAAGTACAAAATACATTAAGAATACAAATTGTAAAATTAAGTAAAATAAAAATGCGAGAAATCAAAAATAGAATTAATATAGGTATTTTCAATCGAAAATTATAATTCAAATTATTATTTCACATATCATTCAATTGTTCTCATGGCCCGTAGTTTGTGTGAAAGCTGTTCGACCAGAAATAACCCAGACGACTCGTTCAAAAACAATTACATGACCTTGTTTAAAGAGCTAATTTTGTACAACAGACATAGTCTGAAACAAAAACCTCAGTCTCCAATTTTGAAGTTTAAAATTATTTTTTCCCAATTTTCGAAAGAATCGGGGATGCTAAAAATGAAACATGCACCATTATTTTAAAGTCATAACATGGGTTCTGACTACACTACGTATTAGATTTTCTCCCTAAAATTAGCAACTGGATTAATCCACAGTTTCATTACCAGGGCCCGGCAATAAGAGTTTTTGTGTCGAATATTCGCGTTTTTACGGCGCGCAGTTACAATACCTTTTCTTACACAAGTGTGAGGAAGTAAAAACCTATGCCCGCAAAAGTGTTTTTATTAAGGTGCTATGTGGTGGTATGTTTGTGCCAGTCGCTAATCACACTAATGTATTACATCTACCAATTAACAATAGCTGCTTGTAAACGTGAAAGGAGCATTTAAATAATTATTTGTAAATAGTTGAAAGAGTAGTATTGGATAGTTGCTGTAGATAAACAATGTTTACTAACAAATTTAATCTCTTGTTTGGCTTTTTATTTTCACACGTTGGCGATACTTAATGTAGATTAGGTTGACCAGGGCCCTATAACTCCCATATAACGTGGTGGAGACCATTACGGTGGCGCGCACTTCTGCATCATCTTTACAGGAACTAAAACAGGAACTGCTGCCAACGATACTTTAAACGTGCGTGACTGCTGCTTGAGTTCGCGGGTCGCAAGCAGGACCATAATGTTACAAAAGATAACGTCTACATTCGCGCTTTCCTTAGAGGTTTCTTACAAGTAGAGATTATGAATAATTATTTAGAAGACACTTTTCGTATTTCTCACAAATTAGCCAATTTGTGTGTGAGAACGTTGGCGAGCATAACCTGCAGCTGCACCCGGCGACACTAGCGCTTCCTATAGTAGCAACCTCAAGCTTTGTCCCCGATTTTGACGGAGAGTTGCCGGGCCCTGAGGTTGACTTCGACGCAGGGTAGGGAAACTTGGCGGTCAAAACGGGGTAATGATTTTTGCGCCATTTACAACAGGTCCGACGTGAGCCGAAACTAAACGTGTGACGTCATGCAATTCAAAAAGCTGGCAATGTAGGTGATGTTTGTTTTTCGTTACGTGCAGGCTGCAAGCAGGTAGGTGCTATTTTTTATCGAATTTTTTCAGCATTTTGTTGATATGTAGAATGTCGTGCGTTGTAAGTAGAGTGAATTGTGTCGCGATATTTATTTGTCATGTCTAAAACTTCGTTTTCAGTATTTTGGAAGTTATTAATTCATTTTGGAATCTTGTTGCATAATTGTAATTGATTATTTCATTTGTGAACATTTACACTATGCAAAATAGTCATAAAAATCCGTAAATCTATGTTGTATAACCTAACCTGTACATGTCATTTATTCTGTTCTATTTGTTTAAAGGATTGTAATTATATTATTTCGTATGGTATTGTACAAGTTTTGTAATATGTCCATTGTATGTGCATATATCCATTGTTTGCAATACCCTGGTATTCAAAATGTCTTATTTTCAAATATACATAATCCATTATTGTTTGCATTTCTAGAATAGGTACACTCTCATTAGTGTACGATGAAAATGTAATTAATTTTATTTGCTTAGGTGTAAGAGTTACGTTTCCATTCTGGAGGTGATCTTAGAGTTGCAGTATGATAACTGGCAAGATAAAAATGAATTTGACTTCTCTAACATTAGAAGATGGAATTGTATCAACAGTGTTTCCTACAAGTCCAGCCCTCTAGTCTTCTCAAAGAAAATTTCAAGAAAATCTTATTACAAAGTGTGCCAGTGAAATATTTTTTTCCCTTGATGCTGCTAGTCTCAATGGTATTGTAGACAAATATATTATTTCAGCAATATATGTATCAAATAATAATTGCTCTGTTTTAGAAAAACTTGCCTAACGAACACTGGAAATACATTAATAAATAACTAAAACAATTTTTGAATGTGAACAATTAAAAAACTTTTGTTTTGGAATGTGTATTAAAAAAACTGTGTGTAATAAATAATATACTCTGAATATCTGAAGTTTATTTTAAAAATATTGAGATAGGTATAATACTTTTTTGGATATGCAACATAATTCAGTGCTACGAAAGGTTAATATATTATAGATTGTAAATAAATGTAGCCAAATTTGAATTGGTAAATGAATCATCTGAACAATAAATCCTGTAATAATATCGTTGACAACTATAGTAAAAATCCAATCCAATTTTTCTACATATACCGTCAAAATTCTGTCATCCATAACAATTCAGTATTGTTCTGCCCATGTGTAGGTTTGAATGAGGATAGTTTGTGTGTGGACTTTGTAGAAATATGTACAGTAACCAATCAGATAGCAATAGAAAATGAAAAATCTTGTATTGCAGCCTAAACCGAAGAAATCCATGCCAATTGTTTATTTTAAAATAAAGATTGCCTAAAACTTGGGACAAACAGGCCGAATTAAAATTTTTATATCTTCCACAAATTTTCATTTCATAAAAGATTTTTTTTGTTAATATGCAAATTCCCTCTTTAATCCCAGAACACTAAAAATATTTACTGGTATGTTATTACTAACTACAAAATGAATCAACTCTCCAAACAGGAAACTAGTATAATTTATAAATTTGTTTCATTTTCTTTGGTTTTCAAAGACTTACCCAAAATAGTAATTCTAGTTTTGGCTAAAAAATGTCACCAAAAGTTAAAGCTGGTATGATTTCAATAGTTATTTAAACCAAATGATAATTTTTAAAAAATCAATGATTTAGATTATTTTTTCAAATATTACAAATAACTATTATGTTACAGAGATGAAGACTTAAATCAATTACACAGTTCATACAATGAATATATTTCTTACAAACTTTTTCACATAATTGAATTTCGAGAAAAAAAATACAATGTAATATACTTAAAATGAGCATGCTCATGAAATGAACAATAAATAATTTGTATCAGTTATTTACTAATGGACTTAAATATAATAGTTTTTATCCAGCATTTCATTGTCTAGATAATGGCAAATTTAGGAACAATACACACACCGAGCTAGTTTCAGGAAAAATGCGTTATATCTTCGAGCATATTTATAATCTAGATTTGGAGTAAAATGTTTGCTAATGCCACATAAAGTATAACATCTTAGAGAAGATGAGCATTAATAAAAATTGAATTTTATTGATACTCACTGAAAGAAAAAAACTAATATCGTAAAATTAATAAAAAACGGTATTTAATCTTACTAATTTTAATAATATTAACCTTTTTCCTTGTGTAATTAATAAAATACATTTAAGTGGGAAGGAACAGGACAACTATTAAATAGAATTTAATATTTCAAAAACTGTCTAATATTGTTGTAAGTTTTTTTTTATGAAATCAGTTGCTTCAACAGTAAGAGGTTTTGATTTAGTTATATATATATATATATATATATATATATATATATATATATATATATATTATATAATATATATATAATATATCATTTATATATATATATATTGGACGAAGAGTGTGCTTATTTGATAATGTGAACACATGAGAAGTGATGAAACTATAAGTACTCAAATTTAAAGATTGGGTGGTTGGGGCAGTATTCCACTGGACCCCTCAAATGTATAGTATCTATGTAGGGAAAAAAATAAAACAATAAGGAAATGATCAATTTAAAACTTTATGATTTCACTTTTTTTTGCTTTTAAAGTAATTAAGGATAAATAAATCACTTTACAATTTTGGTTTTAAGTAAACACATATAATATTTAAAAATATTATTTAATTCAAGTTAATATGAATCATAAGAAAAGCAGATAATACTCTTGGATATTCCCTACACGCACCACAATTAATTTGCACAACCTTACTTGAAAATGCGCGCCAAAGCGCAACAGCTGCACAATCTGCACCAGGCCTGTGACTGAGTAAACAAACTCAATACCCCGCCTTTAAACCTTGAGTGAACCAGCACTGCTTCGGCACCCATTCTTTTTTCTTTCAGCATTGAATATTAGTCCACATTGTTTACATGGAAAGTGTAATATCGTCCAACAATTTGGTTTTGTGTGTGGTACGTTTTAAGTTGCTGTGGTTTTATCTCGCAACCAAAAGAAACGGTGGTGACAATGTTTTGCTTTTATTTAAAGTACTTTTAGGGGGTACTTCACCATGGTCAATTTAACATATTACTCTCTACAAGTGATCACTCACTTTGAGGAACTCCTAGTTCCTTAAGGATTGACTATGAATTCAGCCCTAGTTTCAAATTGTTGACCTATGTAATAAGAGGGTGAGCAGGGGAAGAAAATCATTAATAATTTTAATAACAATATTATATTTATATATTAATTTTTAAGAAACATTTACATACATAAGAGAAAATTGAAAACAATTTGTAAACTGTCAAAAGTGCAAATTCATTGTAACTACCTCATTTGGCTTCTAGGGAGGCTGAAAGCATCTTGATCATCAAGATATCAGCACACATACTTTCCTTCCTTGTTAAACATGAACTTTTCGAGACCTTTCACTCTTACATACAGACGATCATTTACACCTTTAGAGGGCTCATTGTACTTTACTTCTATCACCTAAAGGAAAACAATAGTTCAATACTCTCAATAAGCTAGATGAAATTAGATAATAAAATATTTAAAAAGCTTTATACATAAAACACAAAAGAGAATGTAACTAAAATTTATGAAACAAAACTACTAGGTTTTCTGACAGGTTTTACTTGAAATCAGTATTGTCTTCTTGGTCCCCAAACTTTTTGTTTAGTCTCAATGCCTAAAATGAATTATTATGAACTGCTTCCATGTTTTAGTTTTAAAATTGTTTTTTTAAGTTCGGAAGACAGAAGAGAGCCAAGAGAAAGAGATACAATGCAGTATAATATTATATTTAACAAGAGTTATAACACGATTCAAAATATACATATAAATACTTCATAAAATTAATTCATTCAAATCAGTAATTTCAAGTTCAAGTGATACCTATAAAACAAAAAAAAACCAACAAAGAACTTCATACTTAAATTATCTTTGCACACGTGTAAGTGTTGATTCTTTCTGAAACATTGAAGTGATACTAAGGCAGAAAATTCTGAAGTTCATCTTCCACAAGTAAGATCTCATCATATTAAAATATGACAGTCATAATGAAGATTATTCCATGAGCCAAGAAAAAAATTAGGTCATACCATCAGGTATTAAAAAATCATTCTCACAGACATCTGCATCGTACATTACATATGCTAAATTTCACACACTAAAACATTCATACAACATTCATTTGGAATTAATGCAGATAGAACACTCATGCATTCAGCACCAATACCATGTTTAACCTGGAAAAAAAGCCAATGCCCCTAGCCAGTTTTGCATTTACTCAGGGGTGGGTTGTGTATTAGAGAATTGATGTCTACACAAGTAAAATCAATTCATAAGACTGATTTCCTGCACTTTTGTTCCAGAATTAAAGTTTAAAATACAAAATAAGTCTTAGAAACTTTGACAAATATTTGTATAAATCCAGTTGATTTCATTGTCAATGCTTCAAATGCATCACTGGCCATGAGCAAATATCCTTAAAAAGGACAAAAATTTGATGTCATTAAAAAAACACAATTTGTGCTTTTCACAACACATAAATCTTCTGATTGATATACATAAAAATAGATCTATTTATAAAAACCTTGGTTCAAGGTGGTATATGGTCACTTCACCGATATCATGCAGGGTATCAGCAATTCTGCACTTTTTACATTCAGCATAGAAAACTACATTTGCTAATTTCTCATATCTTTACACTACAACATATTTGTCAGTATGTACTTTTGTATGTATATATATATAAGCATCCAAATTGTCAAAATATCTATAATACAGCCCTTTTCAAGGCAGCAATGCTCTTGTCCATATTGCTTTTGCACACTTCAGCACTTTGGAGTCCAAAATACTTGCGATTATGGTTAGAAACATCAAAACCAATAAGTAAATGGACTTTGTACAACTGCCAAGAAAATAATTTTCTTTATAAAAATGCTGTTAATCCAGAAAACAATGCTCTGGACATAAGTTCATATCAGCCATTGCAGGCTATTCACTAAGATCACGAGCAGGCTACTTCTTGCTTCGAAGCTTTTTCCACTGAAAAACAAACAAAAATATTGTTATCTGGGGGCACAATAATGGGTGATATTTCAAACAATTGAATTTTTAATAATAAAATTTTTTGCCTCATGATAATTAGTGTTCATTCTGAACTTTTAGCAATACATAATTTATCTACAGCATTTTTATTAACAACGTTACTCCGTATCCCCACTAGTTTTTGAAGGCTTTATTTATGAAGTTGGTGACATCATCGTGAGTCTGCCCAAGATCAGCCAATATCTGGATAAGATTGTATATAATAATAATAATAATAATAATAATAATAATAATAATAATTACAGGCATGGCTAGTTGATAGTCATGAATAGGAGGCAGATTTTGATGACCTAAAAATGATCCACAAAATGGTCTTAAATGTTTTGTTTAGCTCTGTTGGGACCCCAGATAAAAATCTGAAAATTTAACTCACTAAATCACTGTGATATGAAACTTCTCTAAAATTTATACTTGTAGATTTAACTCTACATATTTTTTTAAAAATATGTTGTTACGCAACAAAAGGCTTCCACCTTGAGGATACATTAATTGTAAATGGCTACCAGGACCTGTGTGCAGCAGGTCAGCAAACCTCAAACTTGCATATAAAAATCCAGAGGGGGAGCATGAACCCCTCCTGTCAGGGTTGCCTAGATTCTGGCGGCACTAACATTGATAGCTTCGAGGCGGAGAGGGCACTTGGCTTCGTTGTGCCCGACATACTGGGCATAGAGGAGGGTCTTCCCCTGGCGCATTGTGATTAGCAGATTTATTCTACTCTGGCAATAGCCTGGAAAGCTATTGCGGCCTGACCCAGGCATTGTGTGGGAAGGTTAGAGAGAGGATATCAAAGAAGGTATCACACAGGCGACTTGAATTTAACTTAGAGGCTTATTTAAGCATGAGTATTTTTTTAACATGCAGTCAATTAACAATATTGGACAGCCAGCTTTACTTCTCTGAAGAAAGATGTACAAGGGATTTTTTTCACCCTTAAAAATCCATGGCTTTGATCAGATTTGATCCTCTGAACTGGGGTATAGCAGTTCATTATGTCAATTATGAATTTGTATTACCAACCACAACAAAATTAAAAAGGGTGAAATGCAAAACGAAAAAACATTTATATTCACCCTTTCCCTTCCTAAAAAATGGTCATTTACAATCATTGTCATCTACTCCACTACCCCTGAAGAAAGGGGGGGGGGAGATTTTTTTTTTTAATTCGGACCCCCAAATTCTGTTGCTAAATTGAAGAAAACAATCACAAATAACGTAATATTGAGGAAAGTTATATATTCCTTATACAGACATTTTGTGAAGTGCGGGGGTGGGGTTTTAATTTATTATGCAATATCCTAGGAAAATTTCCAGTGACTGGAAAATTGAAGTTTCACTGTAGATATATGTGAAGTGTTATATAAATATAAAATAATTTACACACTACACCACATAATGTAAGATATCTCCAACATGTTTTTGCTGCTGCTATTATAAATAATAATACAAAACTTGTATATGGAGCAGGAAATTTAGTGATATAGCGGCTAGCACAGGCACCATTACTACAAAGAATAAAAGTTTCACTGAACAAAGCTATGTTGACAATGCTCGGCATATGCAAGGATATTGCGAGATCTCATATCAGAATGTGCATATTCAGTGCGCGTGAAGGGTTCAGTATGTAAGAAAGAGGGAAAATAGGACTGTGTTTGCAACAGTTAAAGAGTATGTTTCAAAAATATTGGAAAGTCATTTTATGTAAAATGCAAGAGGAGCAAAGAAAATTATTTGCTGCATTTAGCATTAAAGACTGTTGTAAATTTGTTTTTATATAAAAATGTAAGAGCCCAAATGTTTTCGACTGAAAGAATTATTAAACCAAACTCCAGATAATTCCTCATAGTATTTGCAAATAACACTTGGAAAAAATAGCTGGATGCCACCTCAACAATCTATATTGCCATCATGATTCAACTAACCATGACTTTTGTAATTATTTGTTTGAGATTATTGATTTGGTGAAACGAGAATCCCCAATAGAAATATGAAAAGACATATTCATTACTTTATCTCTTTCTTAATGTCTGCAAAAAAACATGGTAAAGGACAAGAAATCTGAATGGAAGGTTTTCCAGACTTTGATATATATCAATTTTGTAGGTCGAAAAACATCCATTTACTCCATTACTTTTACCTTCTCTCTCTCTTCGACGAAGTTTCTTCCTTCTTCGATCAATACAAGCAAGCTCTGCTTTTACATTCATGTAAGTCTTTCGAAGTTCTTGTAATTTTTGTTGCAACAAAGCAATCCTTTGACTGCCATCTAATTCTGGGTCTGAAATAAAATAAGTAAACATACATATAAAAAGTTAGAATTAAACACAAAGAAACTGTAGTTAAACTTCAAAAGAACATATTACAGTGAGTGATTACTTTAAAACGCAATCCTTCAACACTCAAAACTAAAGGCATTTTCAACTGTCCAAGTGGGCTGGACTATGGCAGTTTCTAACAGCCTAACTGTGAGGAAGTGCACTACAATTCCTCTCCCACAAAACAGCCCTTAGAAACATAACAGGGAAGTTGTGTTGCCACATTGCACTTTTAAACTAAAAGCCATGATCAGTGTTTTCAGTTGAAGGAAAAATTGGGGCATTGAGAACAGTGATTCCTTCGTAAATGTATAAAAATTAAGTCATCTTGTTATGTTACATTCAGGTGATACTTAGCATGCTTGCTTTACTTAATAACACCAATGACGCAAAAATAATAACAGATAAGCATTACATCTTTTAGTATTACACAAATCATGTTAAACACCTCAACAAATGTGAACTTTCTATTAATTCAGTATTAAATCATCATCAGGTTGTTATAATAATAATAATAATAATAATAATAATAATTATTATTATTATTGAAAGAGTCACTTCAAACATAGGAATGAAAGAGCAGGTCCAATAGTTGGTGTTAAATAGACTGATTGAGAGTTACAAATAGTCCTGCCCTTCCCCACCTGCCTTAAAAAAAATTCGCAAACGAGTAGATGGTATCTAGCTACCAAAAAGCTGGTTAAGTAGATGACATGACTAGCAAGGAAGCCTACCATTGCAAATTCTTTCTATTTTACACATTATCTCTTTTAAAACTGAAGTGTAGTAGCAGTAGTAGTAGCAGTAGCAGTAGTATTAGAAGAATAATTGTAGTATTGTAGTCAAAGTATTGTAACTGTAGTAGTAGAATGTTTATTATCTGAAGTAGTTTCCGATCAACCATTTATTGACGAATATTGTGAATGAAAATAATGAAATAATATTTGAGAATTACAAGTTTTAAATTTTATTTAAATTAGATTGAAGATCATGTAAAAATTCTCATGTAGTATGATTTTAAAAATTTCCCGTCTAACTTCTGGCTTGAAATATTGCCAATGGAGGGCCCCTCATGCACTACAGACCACTACGCAATATTTCGAAATGTTTCTAATTAATACATACGATAGCATGTTCTTAATTTGTTATATTTATACATTCAATTGTCGTAAAAATAATTTTCATTCATTTACACAAAACATTTTAAAGTTTATTTTGAAATGTTGGTCAAAACTTAGACTTGGTGCTCCAGTGTGAAACGATGGACCTTAAAATGCAGCAATCGAATTGAATTTATGCCTTATTTTACGTGGCAAGTCTCAGGCCATGAGGCCTGCTCTTCCGCCTAACCACGCAAAATTTTGCTATGCTCCTTTCACCAGCTAGCAGACAAAGTAAGTATTTCTTTGGCGAGAAACAGGCGATATGAATTTAGCTCAGAGGCGTCATTTAGGCTTGAGGATCTTTTACATGCAAGTAGATCTACTAACATGGGACAGCCGGCTTTACTTCCCCTCCGAAGGAAGGCGTAGGAAGGATTTTTTCGCCCTTAAAAATCCACGGCTTCGATCGGGTTTGAACCCACCAGCTTGGGGTACAACAGTCCCATGCGCTATCCGGTACACCATCGCCGCGCGCGAACTATGTGGCGTGAACGGATCACAAGTATACCATGGCACAAAAAAGCGCTGCTTGTCGTAAGCAATTAAGCACCCGCTAATAACTGCGCAACGTTTCTTGACCGTTCGCCTATTACTCGCGCAACTTTTCTAGAACGATAACCTTGCCTCCCCCTTTCTGGCACAAACAGTTGTAGGCAAACGCTCGCAGCAAGCACAGATAACATATCGAACACATCATCACTGGCGCGAAATAGAAACACTTTGACAGGAATTGAAGGCGAGGAGTTCAATTCGTTATTTTCTTCAAAAAAATCTGAAGAAATGAGAGAAGTATGTGAAAATCACAGAAGATACCTCGGACTCCTGAGAAAGTTAGAACGCAAATTATAGAAAACATTGCGAAGGCATGACTGATTCTCCAGAGATATGCATTGCTTCATAAAATCTAGAAGCCAATTTCCTAACCGATACCCCCACTTTCTGCATTTCTTCAATCCATCGTTCAAGAAAAGTTGCGCCAGTAATACTTTCCCCTCCCTTGATCTCTAAACAGTTGAAGTCAACAGCTCGCAGTGAGCATTGATGACAACATTGCAAACATAGAAACTTCGTTGGCGCAAAACAGATAGTTGTTTTAAAAGGTGAGAACTTCTCTTCATGTTTTTTCTCAATAATACCTAAAGAAGTGTCTGAGGCAGGTTCAGACCCTTCCCAATATTCATCTCAAACTCCTGAGAAAGTTAAGGGCTGCAAAAACAAAATTATCAAAAGTTGCAAATGAATGCGAATTGAAAAAAGGAAAAAAAGAAAAAACACACACCAAGGTTTTGGTGCTTTTTCATTGTAACATTTTAGGTCGGGATTCTACATACATTGGAACAAGAATTTCCACCATAGTACATAGAATAAATAAATACAAGGAGTGTTAATGACCCTTTGCAGTCACAGGAAACATCTGCTAAAGGAAGGTAACATTCAAGGATACAGATTTATCATACTCTTTTGTACTATTTCTACCAACTTTCCACAGATCTTCGGAAAAAAAAGGTTGAGGTATGGTACTTTTTAAATAAAAAAATTAATATTAATAAAAAAAGTTTGCCTTGTTAGTTACTATATACACTGACTCAGTCGATAAGAAATTGATTATAATAAAATAAGATTTGTCGTGCAAGGCAAACAAGTCAGTTCCTTCCCAAGTCAAGAAATTAATTAGTCATGCATTATAAAATGTAAGGGGAAATATTAAATAAGGATCTGAGATACAACATTTCTTTTGAAGCAAAGAATAAGTAGCATTGAAAAGGTTGTATATACAGGTGTCCAGGGAGAAGTCGAAACTTCAAAAATAAGCTCTCAAGACAATTTTAAGCATATTTTGTCTAATAAACTTGGATATTCTGAATGGTTGAAAATAACCTCTGAAATGTTGGCTGAAAAAGTATTTTCTATGCAAAAACTTGCATTGCAGAAGCATATAAACACTCCAGAAACATGTAAATTGGTTATTACTTACAAAAGAAATTAATATATTTGTTCAGAAAGAAAAATTAAAAAGTCAAAAACCATACCCAATTTACACAATTCTTTTTTTTAATTTCTAGTTTAATTTTTCTTTCTGGACAAATTTTTATTTCTTTTGCAAATAATAAACAATTTACATGATTCTGGAGTGTTTATACGCTTCTGCAATTTTGGCCTAGAAATAATTTTTTCGAACCAACTTTTGAGTGTGTATTGCGGCTTTAGCCATTCGGAATATCCAAGTACTTTATTACACAAAATACGCTTAAAATTATCTCAAGAGCTTATTTTCGAAGTTTCCTTCTCAGACATTCTGTATATAGCGCAGAAATCTTGGTATTGAATTATTTCTCGATCTAGCTGCGCCAGTAGGTTTCACTTTGGTTTTCTAGGTTGGCCCTACTTCAAATACCCTATTGGCCGTCATTATAACTAATATCCACACACTCCTCATTTCTGCAATCCATCGGTCAAAAAGAAGTTGTGCGGGTATTACCTTGCGGACAACGGATATCAATTTCTAGGCAACATGCGAATCCTTTGCGTTCGTTACAGCTTCAATAAGCAATGTTAGGTTGTTGACAGTCTGTGTTGGGATCGAACGTACGCTAATCGTATCGGAGAGCAATCGAAATATGAATAAAATGCATAGAAACTGAATCATTTGCACAACTCATAGGTACCATTGGATTCTTTTCATTCAAAAATTAATTGTAAAAACATGCACGGGAAGAAATTACGATATTTTACTACATGCCAATCGATAACCAATGAGAGGGGTCATCATGGTTTTGCAATCGACCGAAGAGTGGAATTCTGCATAAATAATTTTCACTTTGTCGGCTGAATGCAACATCTCTAATTACTCGGGGCAGTAATAAGCGTGTGAAACGCATATTATCTACAATTTGTTTCCATGTCATCCACGTTTTTGTACGATTTATTTTGAACTAGAAATGACCCGCTAGCACTCTAATCTCCGCGAACAACGTACGTCGTGTCGTGTTTCCGGTGAAAAGACGCATGTAGTTTTGAAGCACGTTGGTTATATCCGTTGCGCAATGCTCTGGTGCCGCTTGCCTTACGTCACCGCAGCCAGATTAGGAATGAAATGAAATGCATTTTAATATCAACTTCGATTACCTAATTCAACATAAAAATTGTACTTTGAAGGTCTGGGAGATTTAGAAGAAAGCGTGCTCTCAGATGACGCCATGGGGGTGCATCCAAGAGCCGAATTTTCTGAAGTGTCATCACTGTCACTTCCTGTGCCTCCTGAAAAATGGAATGAAAAATTAAGTCAGTAATACTTTCTGTAACAACATAAAATATTATTGTCAGCGATTACTTACCAGTAGGCCGAACGCTTCTTCCGGTGGAACATCTCGCTCTCTTATTGCTTTCGCTCTCAGAGCGCTTATGACTCCTACGACGTTTTTTTGGAGAAGTTTCATTGTCTTTGTCTAAATCAAGACCACTTTTCTTCGCAACCAACTTCAATCCCTGAAGACGACTGTCACAGGAGTTTGAAACTTCGACATTTAGCAGGGAATCTGAAATTTTAAGTTAAAGAATGTGATACACGTAAGAAATGAACTAGAGTAATAATAATTTGAAAGCTTTTGCTTTAACATTAGAATGCCAGCGATGCTTCTACCCTCAAGGACTGGGAGAAGTCAAATGACCGCTGTAAAGAAATTTTTATTTTGAGTTTTAAAGAATATTTTCGGTTTGTGATATTTTTAACACGACACATTTATTTACTTGGTGTTACATTTTCACCATACATCTACTTTCTTCAACTACAACTACTACCATTTACGTTTTTCATCCTCAATAGGAGAAGTTTGTATTTATTATTTTGTTACATCAATTTACAAAACAATTAATAGACTAATGTATACATCTATGGTTGAAAGGTGACTCGCAATCAGGAACATTCACTGAAATGGCAACAATACCAATATAATGGAGTTATAAACAGAATCTACAGAGATAAACAGAGAAATATGGGAGCATTACGAACGCTTCGGAAATTAGACATTTGAATATTCCATTTGTCAAGGGTAAACGAAGAAGCGTTAAGCATCATATTGAAAACTTAAAGGTATTAAAAACTATATCAACGAAATAAATTAATAAAGGCAAAAATGAAATTGAAATAATGAAAGTCTAATGACTGCTTCTGCTGTTTTAGTGTCCGTCAACTGCTCCCAGATTATATATCTATATAATGTGTATGCGTGAGGGGTGAAAGGACGAACAGGACGAGGAGGAAACGGACGACAGCACCTACACACTTACACATCGTATAGTCGAAGAAGAAGCCACTACAATTAAATGCTTGCGTGCCCTGAGCGGATAGGTCCTCCCGGTCTTAAGAAGGCACTACCGGTCATAAACACGGAGCTTGATGTTTATGAAAATATTCCTTAAATGTTGACCGACCGGGATACCCAGCCACCGACGACTCTTCTTGTGAGTGTAAGAGTGCATCAAATGTGATCACTATTTCTTTCTTTGTTATTTTATTTTTTTATTTTTAAAATGGCGCACGTGCGATATACGCGCACGATTGAGCCTTAGAATAGTTACCACCACTTCTTAACTAACATTAGTTGAATTATGAGTAATAACAATGAACACTTAAGAAAATCTGATATCCAGAAATGTTCGCTCCTATATAGTAGAAACTATTTTGCATCGAAAACGAGATGCACATTTGATATTAGAGTACTGACATCAAAATAACCAATCCTTTTTACTTTGGATCCAGCGAAATGAGGGCTCCAGAAAACGAGCGTGAGGATTGATGAAGGTTTAAACATTGTTTACAATTCATGACTTGAATTAAAAAAGTGTAAGTGCCACTTTCATACCTTCGAGTAAAATTACTTTATTTACATTCAACCTATTGGCACATACAACTCCGCAAGACGTGTATGCCTGAACAACCCTAGCAGCTAAACCGTTCATTGGATTTTCTTCAAAATTGGTATTTCCCAATCGATCTGGCTGATGAATCGATCTGGCTGATGGCCTCTTGAATTTGAAACCGATATTTTAATTTTGGATGGTCCTTTGCGTGAAGGACCTGAGACATTTTCAAAAAACGGGCCCCTCGTTTTTGATTAAATTGTGTCGTTGGATAGTGTAAAAGACGTTTAAGAGTGGTGCAGGTCTCGTGTTCGTTAAAAACCCTAATTTTCCAAAAATTGGAAAAGTTCAAATTAGGAGTCTTCCTCCCATTAAAATATTAACGATAACGATTTTTCCCTTTATGAAATTTGTTCCTTAAAGACAGTTTGAAATAAGTTCATGTACAATGTTTCGAAAATTTGAGTACATTTCGCGTAATTTTGCGTGAAAGTAGGGGCGAAAAAGTTACTGTCTGTTTTAGCACCACTAGTTTCTTTCAACTCCTGAATTCTTTTCCTTTACATAGGGTATTAAATTAAAATTCGTTACATTAAAAAAGTTATATTATAGTAGTTAACGAAACTAGTGTATAAATAGGCGTATAATTGCACGATGTGGTATGATTAAAGAAACCAGCGACGATAGGAGCAAGTTTCTTTATTTACCACGTTCAATATTTTTTCGTTTTCATTCAAAAATATTTTTTATTTTGAATAATAAAAATATATCTTTAGCATTCCATATTTACTTTGATGATGTCATTTTTATTCCGAAGGACAATTTTAATAGACCTTGCCTGTGTATTTACGATCACCATAGCGACTTGAATTTAGAAAGCATGGAGGATTAAAATAATATTCCGGACGAAATATTAGAAGAAGCTGAAAACGCAATGAATGCATTGCTCCCCACAAAAAGTAAAGATGTCTATGAAAAAGAATATAATCTATACAAGTCGTGGAAAATCGCTAAGGGAGTCACACATAGTAGTGAAGTGTTAGTTTATAATTTTGTGTCATACGTACATTGATTATGTTTTTGATGTACGTAATATGTGATGTACATTTTTGTTCATGTTTCATGGCCGTCTGGAAGCGTCTATATTAAAGATACATAATTAAACGATTTCGATCAGTCCTCTGAATTATGATTGGCTATTGTGGGCTTTCAATTGCACGATTAAGTTTTAATTGTACGCATGCCATAAACAGCGATAATAAACGATTTTCATGTAATTAATGAGCATAAATTAATGTGGAAAACGAAAAACGATGTTAACAAAGAAAGAACATTACATAAAGGATGCGCTGGAAGGCCTACTCGAATGGTCGTTCGAATGCCGAAATGTTAACGAGGGAGATCATTTTGATGCTTTACTTCCGAGTACTGCTTTAAAAAAGAATAGTCAAGAACAAGCAATTTCTCTAAAAAATCATTTTTACGACTTCTGAACGATGGTCAGTTCATAACCAGATGCAGAATGTCGAAGAGGAAGTTTACAGAAGATCTAGGACTGCGACTGGAATATCCTTCAAATAACAATAAGCCCATAACACCTACGCATCAGTACATGATAACTTTAAGCTTTTGTACTATAGGACATTTTAATCTTGTGATTGCAATGGAGCATCGATATCCGCAGGATACTCAACCTTCATTGCATCTACACACACGGCAGTGTTTGAAGTTGTGTTATGCGCGAGTCAAGGAAGCGAGGACGCAATTCTCAGGCACTTTTTACAAAGTTCGATTTTCACTAGCCATTATCACGTACTAAATTGAATCACTTTACTGAATACGATGCTCTGTAAATTTGTGATAACTGTTGGGGTCAAATCTGAAAATAATGAAAAATCCCAGTTTCCAATCAAATTCCTGTTTTTTCCTAATTCCCGTTCTTTTAAAAAAAAATAAATTTTCAAGGATTCCAAGTTCGCTGGCCACCCTGTAATATTGTAAAGTGTCTTATATACACTACAAAAATTATATACAATATAATAAAAAATGTTTACTATTTAACAAAAATCCATGATGGCCCACTACAAATCGATCGGACGGATCCGCTCCTGGCAGTAATAAGTATTTACGAAGATAATAAAAATATCTAAAATGAATAAGAAAAAAGAAAAATCTAGCGAAAATAGTACGTAGAAGAGGCTTTAGACATATTTTGTTCAATCCAGACGACTTTTTTCACTTCTGGAGTTATATTTAGTATGCCTTTAATATGTGTGCGTAAACGCCAGTAATAAAAAAAATTCACCAACAGTGGCACTGAAAAACCATACAAACGCAAGTGAGAAGTTATTCAAAATAAATTTCTACAACAAGTATTAAAAGCTTCGCGCTTTATTTGAAATGTTCAAATTTTAAAACAACTGGCCAGGGGCCAGACAAGCAACGCTTGAAGCGACATCTGGTGGCAAAATTTGTACGTTTCTCGGAGACCGCAATAGTATATCATAGTATACGTTGGAGTGAATCGGAGTGTAGAAAAAAAGAATGGAAATGATTGAATATGCTAATGGAAATAAGGGGAACGGAGGATGAAATAGAATACTTTCGTATTGATTATCATGATAAATCTTCATTCAAACAAGATAAGAGTTCTTAAATTAGGCATATATAATTTTTTTATCATATCTTAAGTTCAAGAGCAAAAATAAAATGGGTAAAATAGACGTTTGTAATTTTTGCATTAGCGATAACAAAACTTCATCCCAATGAGCAATATTGCGGACTTTGTCTGCTGTTGAAAAGAAAAAACTAGTCGTGCTACAACAGCACTACTTTCTCGCATTTTCTTCTTCTGAATTTGAAACTTTTGAAAATTTAGAGATCAGCGAAAATCAGACATGCACCATTATTTTAGGCGTTCCATGTTCTACTGTGAAAATGAAAAAAGTTTTTTTTAATAAATTGTTTTAATTTCAAGTATATGTTAGACGAAAATCACTAGTAAAAAAAAAGTATATGTCCTTTTTGAAAGAGCTGATTGTTTACAACAGATTTTGTTTAAGGCAAACATCGCTATCTTCAGTTTTGTAGTTTAGAAATGCTAAAAGTTCGCAATTATTTGAAAATACAGAGTTATCGTTGCAAATAAGAAAGACCAGCGCCAATTTTGTATCGTCCATGATGCTTGTGGAAATTTTTGAGTTCGACCCTCAAAATGTTTTGTTCGGGTTTTGATTGGATCCGACTGCTGCTATTCGAATGAAACGCTTTTTGTGGCATGTTAATGATTCGAATTGACCATGCGATTTAAAACTCATTTCCAGCCATAGTTTTTCACTTACATTGTTGCACAACAAATCATTTTGCACGTGCACTGTTTTTGTAGTGAACTATATTATTAATTTTAAGATCACACAATTCTTTAAATTTTTCCCCTTCACTTGCTTTAATTTTAGCCCTTCTTCCTTTTTCGAAAAATTATTTCTGTATTTACCCCGCTACTTAACATATCTTCCAAAAGATGTGTAGAATATTAACGTTTTCACATTTATAAAGTAAATCATTTCGACTCCCCATGGCCGGTGAAAAAATTCATTCGATTCAAGAGCCTTTGCGGTACTCCAACTGGACTTCAGAATCCAAATCATTGGTTGATCCGTTTTGGAACATTGATTTCCTATATTTTCAAAACTACAAACTGCAGCTTCACGATTGCAGAATCCTTTGGCACCTGTGCAAGGGTAATCGCTATCAATCTCTTTGCAATTGAAGCCAACCTACAGCACATTAAACATATTCAGTAGAGTTTCTATAATTCGAGTTTCCCATAAATCCGAGTTAAATTCGACTTAACAAAAATTACTAAAATAAATAAAGAAATTCGTTACCGAAAAAAATGACGAAGACATGAATAATTTACATTGTTTTTTATTGTTGTTTGGCCGGTTTGAAAAACTGCCGTTGGACCGGTGCGGTAGCATTGTTGTTATGAAAGAAAAAAAAAGTGAAACAACAATTAGTTTAGTTATGCAGATTACAGTTCAATTAGTTCGGTACCAAACCGCGCAATTTTAAGTCACCTTGGAAAGATTTTTCATTTAGTTTATAGATTTGTTTTTCCATGGACTCTACAAACAGAAAAAGGAAATTCGTTCCATTAGCACTGGAATTAGAAGCATAAAAAGACTGGATAAGGGGGAAACTTAAAAAACGTGCATTAGAATATGACGTAGGTGAAGTTACGGTTGGTGATTGGCGTTGAAACAGAAGCAAATTGGAAGATTTTTCTAGTAACAAGTGCTCGGACTTCTCATTGGACAGAATATCTTTGAAAAAATCTTAGTATGAAAAAACCAAAAGATTTGGTGTTTTAAAAATAATTTGAGGATGGAGATATTGAAAATGTCACTTCTAGTTTAAACTGGTTTGACAAGCGCATTCTCCTCGTAGCACGTCACACACAGTTTTTAACTGTTTTGGACGTATATAAAAAATAAATGTCTTTGCTATTCTCCAAATCCGATGATAATTCTGCGAGTTTTTTGAAACAATGGCAGTATGTACACGTGTAAGACTGCTGCTATCAAAAATAATTTTGAACGTAGGGATACGCTGTTCGGAGCAATGTCGCCTATTTGTTGGCGCCCGCCTCAGTAAAAGCAACGGCTGTGAGAATAATCCCTTCTTAGCACCTGCAAGCCCCAATCCTTCGCAGCGGCTGATCGCGCACAGAAATTGAACGCATGAAAGAAACGCAATTAAAGGGCTCCGTTCTAATAATATGCACGATTTATTGGAGAAAAACGAAAATAAAATGTAAATCCCCCTTTTTTTTATATTTCACTGTTTTAAAACTGTTACCATCACTTCAAACTCTTCTGATTCTCCTACAATTATAACAATTGTAAAACTTTTTATGAGGCCGAAAATCTTCGTTAATTCTGCGCCTCTGATTCTATCTGTCCACCACGGTTGTGAAACCACGGTGTAGGTTGTTCCGTGGTACCTATATGCGACGCAGTCGTTCCCTTCACCGTCACCCGCCGCAATAAGGGCAAATTTCGCATTTCCGGTGGTATCTGGTTAGCAACAAAATTTATTTTCGGTTACTACTGTGCAACAAAAAGCGACAAATTCCCATGTAATTATTTTTTTTATCTTTGTAATTTCTTCGTTTTCTGGTACTTGCGGTGTTAACTTGATGTCCAGTTCGCCAATAGTTTATAGCAGAGTCAAATGAAGAGCGACAATTTTTTTGCGTAACAAATTAACAAAAAGGCGACAAATTTTTAGTTTAATTGCAATTTTTTAAAAAACGTTATGCTAATTTCACGGACTTCGTGAGGAGGTCCGGGAATTCCAGATCTGCCGCGGCAAAAGAACTGTGGTTCGCAAATAGACAACATTGCGAATGCGCTTACCAAGTTCACTAATACTGTTTGGCTCGCTTGCTTTTTGCACTGCTGCCTCTTTTTGCTTTACACTTCCCGCTCCATTTCCGCTATCGCTACTACTGATCATTCTTTGGCCACCAAGTCACCTCAGTTTACGGAATTTGTTCGAAGGATGACTAGGTAAAAAACGGAATTATTTGGAAACAATTTTTCAAGATAAATTCAGTTCTATATTTCGGTTATAGAAGATACGAGAACGTCTGTCCCAATTATAACACCAGTAGTGTGATTTATGAAATAAAATAAACTAGTGATTCTCCAAAATGGCACAGACCTTCTCGAACTAGTTCGTTTCCTTATTTCTTTGCTCTGGACTATATTTCCGGTTTCACCCCACCCTCCTCCCACCTAAAGATACTTTTTCACATTTATAAAAATTTTTGTATCCTTAACGATACAATCGAAACATGACTTCAAGAGTACTTAGAAATATAAAATATCGTCATACATGTTCATTTTCGTTGGAAAATTTAAGACCTTAACGTATTAGTATATATGAAATGCAGAACTGAAAGCTCAATTTCTCACAATACTTTTCAATTTTCGAGGAACATTATGAGTAGAGACCGGATTTTTATGTAATTACATATTTTTTGTCTTTCTACTAGCAATCTAAAAATGTTAATTTTGGCAAATCGTCGCCGTCATAACACAAAATGAACATTTTTCGTTATATATTTTTACATATTTAGTTCTCTATTACATAATTGTCATAAAATATTTTTTATTCTATCAATTTTCTTTAATTTTATGACTTTTTATGAAAAGTATTAAAAAATACTTATTTCCTACATCGTTACTGTGTGCTGCCTTCTCCAGGGTCGCTACATGAAGACGCGGTAGCATGTTCTCACAGTCCTGCTCGTCTGCATCAGTTGCGGTTCTGAGATCAGTTACACCTTCAGGTGTGAAAAGCATCACGCCGCGTCTCGTCTCGTTAAATACCTTAATTTCCGAGAAACATAGCCGATTTTCGAAATGTAACTCTTCCATGAGAATGCTACACGCTGCCGTGATAATTTGCAGGCTGTAGATATTGCCAGCTTGTAAGATGGTTTCTATTGCGTCTAGTCTGTTAGCTAAACGACCGTACTGAATAGCAGTAGATGAAGGTCTTACAACTGAAGGGAAAGTTGTGTGGTACGAAGGATGGATCAATTTGTACTGTTAAAATTATTTTTAAAACTTTTGTATCACTTTTAAAATTTGTATCGTATTTTTTTATAAATGTAATTTCGTATTATGTAAATGTTCGTTTTATAATTGTGTATTTTAATATTACATTTTTTTCCTATTTTACACATTCATTACACATTTATATACGAATTTTGACTTTCATGCTATATATTTTTCTATTTGAGACATTAATTAACAAACGCAATAATGTATACAAGTGGCTGGTAATGCAAATATTAAAGTCGTGAGAGAAATGTCACACACACACACACACACACACACACACACACACACACACACACACACACTTTGAAAAAAAAAAATAATAATAATAAAGCAATATGGTGAAAAATCTTACACAGGACAATCAGAAAAATCCCTACCAAAATTATGAAAATATTTTGAAGCCGTTTTGAATAACAAAAGTACAAAGTTTGAAGTACAAAACCGACAAAATTTTCAAAGAAATTTGCAAGATGTCAATGAATGAACTAATTAGGGAAAACAAATTTCATTTAAGGAAAAATCTGTATCTTCAATACAGCAGTAGTGAGGAGACGCCGAGAAAAAAATCAAACTTTTGTAACCTTCAAAGAATCGAAGTTAACAGTAAACATCGGACTTATGCCACCTTGAGAACATATTTCAATTTAATCTTACAACAAATCCGAAGAAAAAAGCTGGAGCCATTTTTGAGAAAATATGAAGGATGCTCTTAGGGCATCATTTAAAGTATCCCCAAATTTTAAACAATATTTTTCGAACACGTAAAGCTTTGAGTGGCCAGATCGACCAGTGAATATTCACTTTCGATAAAATCCTAAGAATATATGTAGTTTTGGCCCTAATGTAGTTCACAAATGAGCAGACACGGTCAGACGTTTTGAAAAAACAAAACACAAAAACAAAAAACAACACTGGTTGGTATCAGAGGGCCTCAAAACACGCATTTCGTTGAAATCTCAATATCGATTTTCCGCATCATTACATAACTTTCTCTGAACTGCATATATTTGTCAGTATATAGGTACGTATACGAGAATGTAAAACCAATGTTGTAATGTGGAAAATAGTGAACGCATTATCTGAAAACCTCCGTGAGGCCACAAGAGAACCGCCCGCTAGCCTGCCTCGCTGCCAGCTCGCCTCTCTCATTTCTTACGGAAAATTCCCGTGCCCCTCGAAGCAATGGTGCTGATACGTGCTGGCGACAAATTGAACTAGAGTCGGTACATTTAGCCTTAATACATCAAAAACATTGACCAAAGGTACCTGAATTACTGTTTTATGTGTATATTAAGGAGTTTCTCGCAAAATTCCTAGAATTCTACTGACGTGACCGTCTGGAATTTCCCCGAACATCCTTATTCTAGATACCATTATTCACGTGGAAACTAATAGTTTTTCTTCTTCATTAAAACATTTTTGTAGGACATTAAAACATTTTCTGACAACTGGTTGAAAATCGCATGTAATAATTATTAGCATGCTTCCCTAATTATATCGCACAGGTTACAAAAGTTACTCTTTAAGCAGCCACACGCTTCGACTTCTATCGCCGGCTTATTGCGCATTGCTGACGCTAAAGCGCACTTTCGTCGAAAAAAACAACTTGTCTGCCCCATAATCAGTCAGTGCATGGATTTCTAAATTATCAAATCGTTTTTATTCTTCCCTTACATCTTGTACAGCAACACATTTCAATTAGGAAAATCATGTAATAATTTTCCCAGCATTAAGACTCGTATGTCCAAAATCTTTCAACCTTCTTACTTAGCAGTACGAAATTCAAACTAAAGAAAGTATTATATTAATTTGCTAACAAGTAATTGTGTAGGACCCTTCCTACGTAACCATATAAATTATAATGCAATGTTCTAGTGTATTTAATAACAATAATGTACATGTACACATCCCTGAAATACATATCTAACTACTAGAAAAAAAATATTTAAAAAACAACATTGATTGTGAAAAAGTATTTTGGTAGTATATCTGCATAAGCAGTGGATATATACTGCCGATACATTTCAGAGCAATCAATGTTATTAATCATTTTCGGAAATATTCCTGTAAAACCTTCAATTCTTTAGAACAATATTTTGTAACGAAATTAATAATGAATAATTAAAATTCCGCTTATTGTCCGCTATCTCAGTTATTTCACAGCTGTCCGTGAAGAAAGTTGAATAAATCCACTGAAAACGGCAGAAATATCGCCCATCTGGCTAAGATGAAACTAATTCGGAATGACACTAACGCGTCTTTCCGAACTGTACCGTCACATGACGCGCAACAGTTCGGGGCGGCATCTTTGAAAATAGAGATAAAAAAAAGTTTTAAAATATCGAAAAGGAGTGCAGATAGGAGGATACTTCCAGAAGGACAGAACCTACAAAAGGAAGACGATAAGACGATTGGACACACGCACACCAGACCACACACACACACACAATATATATATATATATATATATATATATATATATATATATATATATATATA
>BOPP01000120.1:2868821-2883568 GCA_017312745.1 Gryllus bimaculatus | reverse complement strand
CTGTCTAAAATAATCTCTGTGGGTCTGTAGGGTTGTTTTCGAATCGAACGCATCTTTAGCTTTCAAACACCCGTTTGTTCCGTAGAACGATTTTCATTGGCTGCGGACACTCGCCTGTGTCCTAAACGCAGTGTTGTTAAGGAACTTACAGACATAGAAATCGCTGCCAATGAGTGTTTAAATGGGTTACAATGGGTTAAACATGGGTTCAGCAAATTGCGTCTTATGTCGGCCGCCGGCCAGCAGCCTGACAGGGGAGGTAGCAACCTTCGTTGCCCGGCGCTATCTATTGATCAATTTTTAAACTTCTTTTCGCTTGATTTACGTCTAGGCCAGTGCTATCTGCTGGTATTCTGTTTAACTGATCTCCCTTTTCGCAAGCATTCAGTGCAGGCAGTAATGAGCAATCGGCATGGTCGGCATCATCTTTCCGATCCGTAGACAAACTATGTGAATGCTGTGTTCCGATCTTTGCGTCCAGTTCGTATTGTGCATTGAGATTGAGAATGGTTTGCAATTCTGTAAAATGCCTGAAAACAGTCAATGTGGTTATGATACAAGGCTGTGCATGAAGAGAATTGGACCACCTCGGCCTAATATAAAAAATTTACTATCTGATAGAAATGGCAATCGTTCTTTTGTACGGAAATTTCAAAGTGGAAAATGACCATATTAATTTTAGGGGGAATTTATCCATGTGTTCTCTCTTTGATTGTAAAACGTTCCAACAATATCAAGAAAAATTCCCCTTACAAAGGGTTGATCGTGTTACACAGTTCTCTCCGTTCGTGAGCTAGCAAACTGAAATCTGAGCTGGATGTGCTATATAAAAGAATCCTAGAGAGCTTTTTCCACTTTGAAAGGATTATAGACATTTTAAAGAAATACCATGACGGAAGAGAGATTGAATAGACTTAGTATGTTTTCATTATAAAGAGTTTTGTTACGAGACTCATTTGATTTTAAATAATTAGTAATAGATTTACAGAATATAAAAACAGAAGACTCAATTTAATTTATAGATCATGTGTTTAGCCTGTCTTCCGGGGAGCAAATTCGATTGTGATTCTTCCTTATGTGACTTAAACAATCCAAATATAACAATATTTCAAATGCCTAACTTTATTTGATCCTGTAACTTTGTGTTCTCTCCCTGATGCCTAATCCCAGAGCCGCCACTGTTGGCGGCACATTGCTCTATCAGAGCTAAAAGAGTAATTTCATGTGGAAACCGATTGCACGTAAGAAACGTTGCGTAAGCATTTGTTTCCAATCACCGAAACGCAGACGCACGTGTGCCTCTTCTCGCCCCTACCCCGGGATTTACGACCGTCCAACCGAGCCTGCACCCGCCGATGGGAGAGGAAGCTTCGCTTCTGTGTCGTATTTGTTTACTCCCACTCGCCTCCCTCTTCTCGAACACACCGTTTTCAGAACAGGCTTGGACCTGCAAGAAGTTCCCGGAGCAGATAAATTGGTAATATGATGAAGTTAATACAAACGTCAAAGAGTCGCAGTTGCAAACGTGCGTCGAGTATCAACTTTTGTGAGTGTCTGGGATGGAAAATTCCAAGAAAGCTCGACCAGCGATTGGTGAGGAATTAAGAACGACGTACCAAGCTTTGCTCAATAAGACAGCGAATATTCGGGGAAGAGATGAATTTGGGAGCCTACAGGTTCGGAGGGAGGGGAAAACCCTGTGGAGCGAACCGAGGGCATGCCGGAAAATTATTATTACGTGAAAGGGTGAGATGGACTTGGCGTGATAGAGATTGGAGGGAGGACGCACTGCAGCGAGCAGTGGAGTCTGTCACCCAAGTTGGGCCTGGTATATTTTTGATTAACGCGTGCAAGACACTAGTGAAAGTTTCCTTTCATACAGATTGAACTGAAATAATAAGTGATTATTCAACAAAATTATTATTAGATTATTCGTTATGAATTTATCCGCAAATTTTCCTGAATTCATCTGAGGCAACCCCCATAACAATAGCCTTTGCCATGGCGTATTAAACGGTAAAGAGTAGATACCGTGTGGTGACAGTGGGGCAAGGTCGCCTGTGCGCCCCACCCACCCCATTCACTGGAGCGGAGGCACGCCAACCAGAATCTTCGGCGCGCCCCCAGCGTCAACATCTTTCCGGCGGCCGCCTCTTTCTTCGGCGCAGAAACCTGCCCAGCTGTTAGGTCGTAGACATCGACAAGCCCAGCGGACGAAGCGAGCGGGGAATCTATTCAGTTTTCAAATGAAACCCACGCTTGGGGGTCAAAAACAACGCTCAAGCTAAATCCATTGACTTGATTGAATGTTTCTCTTTGAATTAGCGCGGCCACGCATTGGCCTGATTACCGACACCGCTAACAAAATTTGTCATTAGCATTAAGAGTACATTTTAAAACTTAAAATAAAATGTTCACATGAGCTTTTCCTCAAAATGGGGACGTGTTTCCTTCTGAAAGCATAAATTAAATAACCCTTGGTCTATTATCTGCACTAGTTTTTGTTTTTGTGACCTGCAACAACGCCTTACCCTCTTGCCTCCGACAGAGCGCGGGCAGATATGTTTATGAAACTCAGAGACTAACAGACTATTTTTTGCAAGGCTGACCCGAGATACTGGCCGCCACATACCCGTCGCATGCGCAAGTCTTTTACTTTCTCGCTCCCGCTTACGCAGACAGAAAATTATGTAATGCGCGCAAAAACAGGAAATTATCGGCAAAAAATCTCTTGTTGTTGGGTCATAATAACGAAGACGTGCATTGCGCCAGTTGCGAAATTTAGAATCTAGTGGTGCTGAACAGCACATATTCTCGTCTTTAGTTATGTAATACTATTTAAATAGTTAAGTAATACTATTTATTCCAAAATTTCTCTCCAAATACAATCTCAGTCGTTTTTTGTAAATCTCCTCACATATTTTACATTTAGGAAAAACTAAATATTTTCAAGCAAATATCAAGATAAATTTGACAATTGTAACTGCTTTTCATACAGGTAAATCATGTTCCAACAATAAGAGGTAATTCACAAAAATTAGCTCCCCAGCTTCATACATTTCAAATGATATCTATATCTATATATATAAAAACAAACTTGACAATGGTTGCTGTAGGAAGACAAGATTTTTTTTTTTTATTATTTTCGAAAAAAGGAAGTTCAACGAAGATGAGACCTGCACCATTCTCTTAAGCATCCTTTACACAACGTAAGATCTCAATTAAATAAAAAAACGTGTGCTGTTTCAAAGAAAAAATGGTTTAAAGAAAATAAAAAACACCTTCGTGAAATTGTGTGTCAAACATTGACTTTTTTTAAACTTTATTTACATCATTTAAAACTTTAAACCAAGAAAATAAAAAACGCCAATTTTTGACACAATGTTTGTCTTTTACACCCCCTTCTTTGTAGGGGAATGCAGGGGATTCAGGGGAAGTTTCTTGTGCAGACGCAGTTTGACACAGCTGATCTACATACACCAATGTCCAATGCCGAAAACCTTTAAAATTTTTTCAGATGGTTGTAAAGGTCAAAATGAAGATGATAATATTAAAGGTCATGTCAGCACTCGTTTTTACAGGGGAAATATAAAGCCTTGAACAGTATTTTTGATTCCAGAATATTCCTTCCACTCTTGCAATCGAGATTTTGCTGTCCCTTTTGATGTTGCCTTGTGTTCTAAACAAAACATTAAGGCGATAATTGTGATCGCATTTACACATTAAAGGCTTGTGTGGAATTGATAATGACCTCAAACCAAAATGATAAATACCAAGTCGCTATCCCTAACTGTTCTGATATAACTGATTATAACATTGGAGAACAGGATATTACAAACATGACATCTATTGACAATTCAGGAAAGAAGGTCTAGTTCACAGAAAAAAAAAAGTTCCACATCAGTAAGTGCTTTAATCATTCTACCAAAAATGGTGTGGAAATTTCTTTATTGAGGAGCTGATGTGTCATTTGTTTCATATCAAAAATATGAATTTAAATTTTGAATACCTAATCATCATATTCTGAGACTTCATCCCATAAACAAAACAATCTGTAGATGATAAAGTTAATTGCGAAGACTCCTTATGAGAAAGTCGTGCATGCGTTCTATGCAGAATTATATAACTAAACAGTGCATGAGTAATTAATTCTGAAAATAAAAAGTTAAATATAACAATTTCTTGCAATTAAAGTAATGTACAAATTTCTAGTTATTAATTAGAAGGTCATGAGTGTTAAAACATATTTCAGGTAAGAAGAATTTAATGAATGGCAATACGTTTTTGTCCCAACATGTTTTATTTCAGAAACAACATAAATTATGTTTTTTAGTAAAAAATAAAAAAAATATTCAATTTTACTTTTTTGCTAAATAAGGCAATAAATTCTATGTAAGGTGTGGAACACACCTTAAAAATAAAAATTGACACAATGCTTGTGCCAAATATATAGCTGCATTAGAATGTTTTATGTCTACTGAAAAGTTACTTGTCAGCGACTTATGTTGTTTCTGAAATTACCCATTCATTAGTACTATACAGAAGATGGCTGATCTCTAAAGACTGTTTATTACCACGAATGCTATATTTAATTTCACAGCTCATTCAGAACATCTGCCTGGATAACAGAAAGTCCTCAGGATCTAGGTGAAAATGAAAGTTGTGGAAACCATTTTCAGAGAAAACTTTATGCTTTACATATATAGACAAGTTGAATGTTAACCTTTTGACAAGAAAGCCTCCTAAAGATGACCACTCTCATTCGAGATCACTTTTCTTTCAAACAGAATAATTATTCTGCAAGACCAATGTCTTTTTACCCTTTTAAAGACAATGGGTCCTCTTTCTTCCAACGACCACAAATTTTGCTTGTAATATAACATTACATTCCCGCAGTGAAATAATAGACCCGAAAGTTTTGCGTACTAGTGTGAGCTAAGCCGTTTCTGGTGTCATTCAGATAAACAATAGCGTTAGAGCACCTGAGATTTCATGATATCTACTATTCTTTTTTGTAATAATATTAATTAATAAATACTGTTGATCAAAGTATACAATGAAGCTTTTATTTGAAACATGAAGAGAGTTATGATACCTATTGTATTAGTTGCAGCAGTAGCGGTGAGTTCAGTTTAAGTGTATTGTTCCCTTTAAAATGATAACCTGCCTAAAAGACCAGTTTTAAGGTATTAATCACTTGGGCAGCTTAAAGAAGTGTACTTTGTATTTTGAGTAATAGTCTATAATGTACAGTAAATACATATAAAAAAATTTGGTTTCTTAAACACTCACCATCTTCACTAAAATGACCAACTTTTGTGCCTTCTGGACAACTATCCAAATCCATTTCAAATGAATCTCTGTGAGATTTTGAGCTCTCGTTATCCATTGCTGGTGACATTTCACCGTGCTCCCTAAAAATGGTAATTTCAAATGAAGTTGTGGAACAATATGTTTATAACAATGAAACAAATACAGCTTTTTCTTTCTTCTATTAACTGATATTTGTTATACAAATATCAATTCAAACTGTAATACCAATATCAGAATATTTCAGAAGATTGTAATTATAGTAAAACTTCCTCGATGCAGAGCAAGTATAATGTGGAAATCTGTCTAATGAGAACATAAACTGTGATCACAGCCTATGAAAATTCTACAGTATTATATTATATAATTCTAATTATCTTGTAATATTGCATACTAAGAGATAAAATTACCAAATTCTTCAGATTCTGCATTGAGCAAGTTTCATGGTATTAAAAGTTACAATACTTACTCTCTAGGAGAGCCAGACATGGTAGATAATGTGCTGTCTGGTGTGGTTGGAGGAGTGTTTTCTAGAACTGGTGCAGCTTCGCTAGAATTGAGTTTTGACACACCAGGTGAAGGGATTGCAAGATGATGCTGAGCAGGACCTGCTGTTTCTGTAACTGGCATATTGTCAGGGACAGATGGAACAGATGCTGCAGCAACTGCTATCGACTGGATATCTTCTGAAGCAATGACTGCCGTTGTGACCACAGCAGAAGCTGTAGTAGCAGGTGTGACAACAGGAATACTCAAAGGAACAGAAATGGGTACTGGCAATGACATAGTAGGATCTGTTGCATCACAAGTACTAGCTGGCACACTTGCAAATGGCATTTCCAGCACTAATACTTTGCTTTCAGGCAACGACTCATCAGTACCCCCTTCACCAGCTTGGGCAGGGCTACCAGGAATTGTTTCTTGACAAAGCAACGATCCTAATAACTGACTGTCAGCATCATCACTACGAGATTCTTGGCGTATTTCAGCTGCCTCCACTTCCCCCAAAGGTACAGCAGCTAGAGCAAGAATGGAGGAAGCTGTTGAAGCATTTGTTTCACACACAATATTGGCTGTAGGGCTTTGGGGATTCAAATTATTAGATGATGAGGCCACAATTGTAGCTGTAACTACTGTTGTTGCTGTAGTATGGCAACCACTTGACAGAGTTTGTTCATCTGTATGATCAGAAGATAATTCTGATGTTGAAGCCTCAAGGACAACAACACCACCTGAAATAATTTCTGCTTCTGCCATCTGGAACAAATGATTCAAGAATTAAAATTATAACAATGAATGTTTGCCAGATAAAACTAATCTTTCTGCAAGATCTAATTGTTTTATCTATGTCTTACACAATTCATAATTAATCTATATTGAGCATAAGTACAAGGACAGAAGGAATAGTGTGAGTTTCAATAAATGAAAATATACCAATATTCAACTGAAGTCATGAAGACTGCAGTGAATATTCACATGAACATTTTTAAGTTAAAAATATTTCATAATTTCTCAGGGAGAAGAATGAAATAAATATTACAGAACACTTCAAAACTTCTATGAGCAACATAAATTACAATAATTCTATAACCTACCTTACTAGCGTCTTCCAAGTCAACCTTCACAATAACAGGGGTCATGACTGGAGGAACTATTTCACTATCATTTGTAACTTCAATAGCTGCTTCCTCTGAATCGAGATGAAGTTGAGATCCTGATTCCTCCTCCTCCCCCCCTCCCAGAGAGTCTTCCACAGCATGTTCGCTTGGAACAGGAGTAGTTCCAGACAGACCATCTGCTTCCATAGTCTCCTCTTCAGTCACAATTGGAGCATTTGTTACTTCTTCACTGGCAGAGCTACTATCATCTGGAATTGGAGTAGGTGACACATTGTGTGCCATAACTATTGAAGCTTCCTCAAAAGTTTCTTCATCCTCTGTTCTTAATTCATCATCAACAGGTGCTTCAAGATCTGCATCGTCTTCTGTATCTTGAGGCTGGTTTTCAGCATCAATTTCAGCTTCAGCTTCAGAGATTCGTAACCGCAATTCAGAAGCTGACATCGCTGAACTACAAGAATGTGGTTGTGAGCTACCTTCATCATCCATAGGATCAATAATAAGGCGCTGTCCTTCATCATCACTGCTGTCAGCTATGGAGTCCTCAGAATCAAGGAAAGCAGATGTCATAGTAACACGTGCTACTCTTTTTCTTGCTGGTGTATTACTGCCAGAAGAATGCCTTGGACTAGCGTTGCTACTAGGAGAACCTTTCTGAGACGAAACAGTAGGAATTGTTGCAGCCTTTGGAATATCGGACTGTGTTTGTTCCAATGTCTGTTTTTCACAAAACAACTCCATGTCACCTGAAGTTTCTTCATCTTCCTCCATAATAGAACGATCCAATGCTCTGAAACCAAACAAAATTTTATGAAACAATAAGTCTCTTTAATAATGTTATTTTTACTTTCTTGTATATGTAGTATAATAATGGTGACGTGGAAAATCCATTTCAACAGAAATACACATTTTGGGGTCTATCGATACTGAAAAGTGTTTTTTTCTTCAAAACTTCTGTTTGTCTATTGATCTGTTGTCTGTTAACACTAAAGCCTAAACTACTTGTACAATTTTTTTCAACTGAATAAGTCTTATTGATCAGACCTCCCAAGAAGATCTGAAATTTTCAAAACAATTCATTAATTTGGAAATGTACTTTACATGAAGCCTCCGGGACAATTTCAAAACTTTCTCAAATATTGCTCCAAATTTTTTCTTTAATTTTTTTGTAAGAATAGAGGAAAATACAATTATAAAGGTGGTATATGTCCAAATTTCACCTTTAACTCTGAATTTTCAAAAATTGCAAAAGTTAAATTCTTCTTCTTCTTCTTCTTCTTCTTCTTACACCTACAAAATTAACCTTATTACAACTACAAAATTGAAAATAAAGATTTTCCTTCAAGCAAATATATTGAAAATTCTAAAAGTTATTCTGCTCTATTCTTTTGTTTTCTCAACAATTACAAAACATTTTTTGCCTAGTCTCTGAAATCAATATTTACGATACAGGCGATTTTTTAACATAACTGCATTCACGGTCTGACCGACCAACAGGAAGAGAGACCGACATTTACAAAGACATTTTGCCGTCAATTGATTTTTACGAATCAATGACCAAGAAAATATGCATCTGGGTACACTACGTGTTAGAGGATTGATTACATGTTAGAGGATTGATTACGTGTTTTTTTAGTACAGGCGACTCCATTTATAGTGAACCTTTGGGGAGTAACATTTTTGACTATATCCCATATCAAAATGAAATATTTGTTCCACAATTATTGACTATTTTAGTACAGAGATACTGCAAAATACATTAACAGCACAAACTCAAAAATGTTTTAAATATCTATATTGTAATGTTACTTTAAATCAGGAATAAAATAATAAAAACCGCCAAGAATGGTCTTGGAGGCGCAAGGGGCCGTGACAATACAGCTAGGGAACAAAAGACGGATGGCACTTCGACGAATGACAGCGAGGGTTGCTGCCTGGCCCAGTAGCTGTGCGAACTGCAGGGTCAGATTTATGACTGCACAAAGGCAGAGACGGCGAAATGTCAACGTATTGCAGTGGGTGTTGGTGAAGGCCTTTCGCACGACACATTGGGCCCACTAATCAATCAGGCCAACCATGAACCAGACTACTGAAAATAGAAGTGATGGGTGGAAAAGGAGCACGGAGGAAAGACAGGGTGTGCACTCTCACACTTATGTACTATTTAAGCTAATCAGCTGGAGAGGTGTAGAGGCTTCAGCGCTACATGCAAGACCATCTATAAATCCCCCACTATTTAAGAAACTGCTCAACAATTCAATTAGTTTCGCGCACGTGCGACTTTGTTTGCTCCTTAACGTCTTTGTCTTTGTGAATTCAAATTTCACCTCAATTATGAGAAACAAAGACGAGCTCACTGGTAGCGACATTGATGATTGGCGGAAAATAAGAAAAAGGCGGGGTGGTTTTTCGAAGGACGGAGTGGGGAAAGAAGCGAGGGCAGGGTGTTGGGAGTTCGATTGAAAACGAATATCCAGCAGGGTGCGGAAGGAGTCAGACGCTAGCAAGAAGACAGGTCGCAGCTCGTGACATCAACTTTGTGCGTATAACTTATCGCTCAATGGACTCAGAACTCCTGAATGTCACTTATGGAAGTACAGTGAACTCTCAGTTTGTCAACAATTACGAATGTGTAGTAAATTTGTTATCGCGCTGGCCATGCAAATACATTAGTTAGCTGTTGCCGAAAGATCTTAAGAATTGCAACCGCTGGTGAAAATTATACCGGCCATCAAATATCCAGCCCGTGGAGAATGAACATTTATCACAAGTGATCAAACGCCAGCTCTGTGAATCAACAAACAGCACTAGTGCGCTGGTGTTGTAATAGCTTCTGTGAGGGCAGAGACCCCAAGGTGCCAGCTGACGGATCGGAAAGAGTCCGACAACATTGAGTTTACAACGGGTTACTCCGACAGAGGGACGGTTCCAGACGACCCTCCCCTATTTTCTCTCTGAGGCATTGTATGGCAAACGCTACTGGTACCTGGCGCCGCTGTGACCGAGGAAGGAAAAGGGTGTGGGAAAAAGACATTTAAATATCTATATAAAGCAGAATTACATTGTAAAGATAAATAATTTCCATGTTAAAATTGGCGCATTGCGATTTTCGGCCTGTATGTAATCAAAATTAATTTTCTCAAGTAAATAACCAGTTTGTTAAGTTACCTAAATATTGTCCTTAAATTACAATTTCCAGTATAATTAGTTAGAAGCATGTGTGAACATAATCGGGAAGGAACCTACAAACCCGATGAACTTAACAATGCGAATAATTCGGAAGAACGAGTTCTCATCACAATATTTTACCATAAAAAATTAATTTTCTATTGTTTTAATCCTATGTTTTCATTAGTAATTTTTCTAGATCTTTCTTCAGATTTTGTGGTCTTTCCATACTTGATTCTGTATTGTCCACGGTCTCTAAGTATCGCAATACAACCTTGTCACCCTCCAATGCCTCTTTGACTGTTGGAATACCGTCCCACTCCCCGAAGACGTTTTTACTTGCCTAATAACATACAAGATCCTTTCGGTAGTGGCATGGCACAAGTGGCTAACAAAACTGATCGTATTTCCGCCTGGCGCTATGCATAATTTCATTAACAACACTAGCACCTGGCGCACAATGCCTCTTGGAAATGGTGCCCACAACATCTGTTGTGATACTGAGTATGCCTGTTGTGAAGTTGATTAACTGATTACTAGTGAAATCAATGCCTTTTTTCGTCCGCATGTCTGATGAAGTGTCCTAATGATGATGTTATTCAAAGCACCTGAAATTATGTTAAGTTATGCAAAGCCTTGACAGCTTAAAAAGCAGAGTGAAAAAGGATGAAAGAGAACACCGCTCGAATAAGATATTGTATACTAGTGTTATTGTTTTGTTGTTAACTGTGTCATGATTATAATACATGGATGAAGACAAATAAACTGAATATGTGTTAATAACTTGTCTTTAATCCTTTTTGTAGTACAACAGACAATAATGCAAAACATGGGGCAAAGATAGATTAATAATAATAATAATAATAATAATAATAATAATAATAATAATAATAAACAGAGGTGAAGATTATTTGTATACTGATATACCGATGAGTCCTTGGCATTGAATCATTAACTAAGTAAATATAAAATGCAACATACCTACGGATTGCAGCATTAATAGAGTCATCCTCATCATCATCGTCATGCTGTTTCAACAGTTCCTTTATGGTGTCCTCACCATGCCGAATCTCTGCTGGACTGCCAGTTGTTGAACATTGTGACCTTGCAGGACTTGAAGTAAAAGACAGTTGTATTGCAGGTGGTGAGTTTTCCGTCTCTTGTGTTCTCTGTTGTAGTAATGGCTGATGGGTTTGTGGTGGTAAAGATTGTTTTGGAGTTAAATGTTGTTTGAGTAATTGTGTCGGTTCTTGTTTCTTTCGTAATGGCTGTGGTTGTTCTTGTATCTGTTTAGCCATTTGAAGTGGTTCTTTTTGGTCCTTGGAAAAGTGTAGTTGTTCCTGTTGTAGTTTTGGCAATGTTTCTTGGGTTTGAATTGGCTGCAACAGTTCTTCCTGCAGTTTCAGTAATGGAGATTGCACTGGTGTTTTTGAAAACTGAGATTCTTGTTGCTGCTGCTTTGATAATCGAAATATGTCTTTCTGTTTCTGAATAATAGCTTCTTGAGATTGTTTTATCACAAGAGGTTCTTGTGGTTGCTTTGTTACAGGAAGTTCTTCAGATTGTTTTGCCACTGGAATTTGTTCTTGGAGTTGTTTAGATAGTGAAGGTTGATCTTGTGTCAGCTTTGTCAAGGTTTTTTCTTGCAATTGTTTAGTCATTGATGTTTCTCGTGTCAGTTTCATCAAAGAGGTTTTTTCTGGTAGATGTTTCATAATGGTGGGTTTTTCTTGCATCTTATTAACTAATAAGGGTTTTTCTTGCATTCGTTTTATCAGTACAGGTTTTTCTTGTGGTTGTTTTGACAGCAAAAGTTTTTCTTGCGACTGTTTTCCCAGTGAAGCATTTTCTTGCGCCAGCTTCAGTAGTATGGGTTTTTCTTGTGGCTGATTCAAAAACAATGATTTTTCTTGGGGTTGTTTTGCCAGTAACATTTTTTCTTGGGGTTGTTTTGCTAGTAACATTTTTTCTTGAGGCTGTTTTGCCAGTGAAGATTTCTCTTGTGATTGTTTTGCCACCAATTGCACTTCCTGAGTTAATTTTACCAGTGATAACTTTTCTTGAGGTTGTTTTGGAATTAGCAACTGTTCCTGAGTTTGCTTTGGAAATGATGGTTGTTCTAGGAGTTGTTTTGTCAAAGACTGTTCCTGAGGTTGTTTAGGCAAAATGATTAGTTCTTGAACATGTTTAGACAGTAAAGATTGTTCTTGGACCTTTTTTGGCATGGAAGATTGTTTTTGAAACTTTGCCAATGGAGATTGTTGTTGTTGTTGTTGTTGTTGTTGTGGCATTGAAGATTGTTCCTGCTGATGTTTAGGCACAGGAGGTTGTTCTAGTTGTTTTCTGGGGAGTATTATTTCATGCTGTTTTGATAATGAATGTATCTCTTCTTTTGACAAAATAGGAATTTCTTTTTGTTGCCTGGTACTTGTAGAAACTTGTTGTTTTGGCAACAAATCATCTTCTTGATGTTTCACCAAATGAGGTAGTTCCTGCTGTTTTAGAAGTGGAGGATGTTCTTGTACCTGTTTTAGAAGTGGAGGCTTCTCTTGCAGTTGTTTTGGCAACTGAGATTGGTCTTGCTGAGGTTTGGATGATAAAAGTGACTCCGGTAAGTGTTTAAACAATGGTGTTTGTTCTTGCTGTAGTTGCTGGCTCCTTGTGATTGGCATACTGTCTTGCACCTCTTGCGCCTGTGAGAATAAGTCTTGTGATTGTTTTGATGATTGTGGTTGTTCTTTCTGCAGTTTTGGCAGTTGCAACTGCTCTTGAAGTGGCTTTGTTTCCTGCTCCTGTGCAAGTAGTGAATGTGTTTGTTGCCATGAATGAGACTGTTGATCTAGCTGCAGGTGTCTCAGTTGTTCTTGTGCTTCTGATTGTACTTGGAGCTGCAATAGTTGAGGCTGCTTCTGCTGCTGTAATGGTGAATGTCCATGTGAAATAATGGAATTTATGTTGGAACCTACATTAACTCCCAAAGAAGTTTCCGCAAACTCCTGGGCAGGTGAATTGAAACCATGAAAAATGCCACTTGGAGCCGCTGCTGGCGATAAGCATGGAGGGTCTTCTGCCTTGCTTACACCCACTGCAGTTACCACTGCAGCAGAGGTGACAAGAGTAGGGAAGAGGTCTTCATGATCACCTTGCTGGTAACTGAATAATGGTTCTGCAGTTTCAGTTACCATATCATCTGATTCCGAGATTACAAGCCTATCTTCATGGTCATCATCATAATCATCATCATGAGATTCGCTTAACATACTCCTCAAAGAACCAAGTTCAGGTGACTTACGAGAGGACAACACCTCTTCCTCTTCCTCCTCGCCTCCACCATCGTCTGGAAGACTAAGCAATGGGGGACTGACAGGACTTTCATCAATACTAGGTGCAGTAACAGGGCTTGTCACAATGAGAGTCCTCACCCCTAGAGTTGATTTTCCTCGAACAGTAAGAGTTGTAGGGGTAGGTGGTTCAATATCTAAGGGAGAAACTTTCTCATATGTATGCTCCAAGGACGTTTTATGAGAGAGTGAAGATGAAGGAACAAAAGTCGATAGTGTAACTCGTTCAGAAGTGGGGAGTTGCATTCGTGAAGATGAAACATCGGAAATGGATAGTTCTTCTTTTGTTTCTACTATATTTTTATTTATCTCAGAAGACAACTTTTTTTGTGGAGTTCGCCGAACTTTCTTTCCACCTTCCAGTGCCATTGAATCCTTTGTTGGTGTTCGAATGAGCCGCTTGCGAGGTGATTTAATATCTACAGGACGTGTTAGTGCAAGAGAGGCTGCAGTTGAAGATGTGTTAGTCAAGGCAGGTGGTACATCAGGAACAGAAGCAGGGAGTTCTAAAATACGTGTAGCTGTGCCAGCTGGTCTCCTTGTCAGTCCCTTTGAATCTAGTGATTCTCTCTTTCGAACTTCAAATTCAAATGGTTCAGGTTCTTTGAATTCATACACATCTTCTTCTTCCTCCATTAAAGATGATGTTCCCATTGGTGACATTGTTACTGTTGCTAATAGATCTTTTGGTGATACTTTGAATGTCTCCTCCTCATCTTCATCCTCAATGTCAGCAAAAAGGGCAGGAACAACACTTGCTGCTTTGACATTTGCTTTCATTTCCTGGACCCCCATTTTTACATCTTCCTCATCTTTTCCCTCTACATTTATGTCTACACCTACTTCATAATTTTCTTCTTCATCATCATCCTCATCGTCAGCATCACCATGCGATTGAACTGGGTTCAACTCTAGTGCTGATTTAACCGTTTTCTCAATACCCTTAAGCTCTGACCGAATTTGATTCAAGTCAAAATCTCTACCTTTGGGTTGTGTTGAATCCTCTTCACTTTCTGTACCTGCACTCATTTCTGCTTTTATCTCCATTTTAACATCTGAAGCAAGTTTCGACCTTAGTGGAGATGAACGTGAACTTGCAGCAGGAGAACGCTTTCCCCTACGACTTCTTCGTTTTTCTGCAGTTTGCTGTTGTTCAGTAATTACTACTTCTACTATTGGTTTCTCATCTTCATTGTCTTCTGTACATGTTGATACATGTGCTGATGATGTTGGTTCTGCTATTGTAGATGGAAGTAGCGAAGACGACGACTGTGGTGGTGGTGGAGGTGGTGGTGGTGGTGGTGGTGGT
>BOPP01000120.1:2855877-2866515 GCA_017312745.1 Gryllus bimaculatus | reverse complement strand
ATAATAATAATAATAATAATAATAATAATAATAATGAAGTCAGCCCCGTGGCAAAGACGGTTGCAGCAGCTGTCGTCTGTAGGTTCGAGTCCTGTGTAGACAGGGTCGTTTTTGTGATTGCTCCTTCACGCCTCATCATCATAATTCAAGTCAAGACATAACAACCTTGACGTACTGATGGATACAACTGAAAAGCTGATCCTAGAAAAATTACGCACATTAATCGTGTCGCATTGTCAGTAATGGCCTATATGGCATAATAATAATAATAATAATAATAATAATAATAATAATAATAATAATAAATGCCCAAAACTAATTTTTTTATATCAAGACCGGCAAAATGTATTCTGACTACATTAGATATTTGATAAAGTTATTAAGATACATACAAGAATTATCCAGTATCAGGAACCCATAAAATGAATTCCTCTGTTGAAAAACCTGCACCTTACATAGGAGTTTTACAATACTGTCTTCATACGACAAAAGTGGTAAAAATAAGCTCCAATACAATAAGTTTATTATTGATGTGGTAAAAGAATGATAATTTTTTAAATCATGCATTACAGTGTAACAACTACATTCTCTTCTAGAGTGTAATTTCAACAAACACAAAATTCAGTTCAGACCACTGAGTATTTGGAAATCTTTGACAAATCGAAAATAAAAAAGTTAAATAAGTTACCAGTGACCTATTACATCCCTTTCCTGTAGGGTATTTATAATCCAAATATAGATAAATAATTATATTTTATACTATTTTATTGAAAAGGAATAGATATAGCTGTCATAACTGAAAAAAAAAAAAAAAAAAAAAAAAAAAAAAAAAAAAAAAAAAAAAAAAAAAAAAAAAAAAAAAGTTAAAGGTACGAAAGATATGAAATAGCATGATCTACTATGGAGTAACTCAAAATAGACAGGCAAGTAGTGGGGTAGAATTTATGGTTAACAAGAGGTGGAAAAATAGGATAGTGGAGTATTCCTTTTTTAAATGAGCGAATTGCGACGTGCAAATTCAAAATAGAGAGGGGCCACTTAATACTTACAGGCGTGTATGCCCCAGAAGAAGGAAGGAAAGAGGACACATGGACGTTTTATGACGATCTTCAAAAACAAATAAGCAAAATAAACAAAAATAATCATGTCCTTGTCTGTGGCGACCTAAACGCCAGGGTTGGTAACATTCCAATTCCGGGAGTTGTGGGGGTATTTGGAGAACAGCACTTGAATAAAAAAGGAGAAGAACTTAGACAGTTTGCAACCTTCAATAAGTTGAAAATTGCTAATACCTTTTTCAGGAAAAAAGAAATACACATGTTCACCTGGAGTGTCAGAGGCCTCAGATCACTGATAGATTATGTAATCGCAAATGACAAAATTAGTAACCAAATAGAGAATGTACAAGTACACAGAGGATGTGATATACATCTAGACCACTACCTAGTGATTGTAACGATAGTAATGGAAGCAAAATGGAAGAAAATTAGACCAAGGAAAGAGACAAGTCAGGAAATTTTCAAAGTGTACTTACTTGAACAAGAAAGCATAAAAAGACTATATCAAAATAGATTACAACAATTTCTGTCAAGTGTTCCCACTGTTGTTGATGTGGATAAGGAATGGCAGAATATAAAGGAATGCATAGAGAGGGCAGCATATGAAACTTTAGGAAAGAAAAAAAGCATAAGAAAAGGAAGGGACTGAGAGTATGGAACGATTGTATAGCAAAAGCCATAAAAGATAAAGATATATCATATAAAAAATTCCTTTAAAACAAAACACAAGAAGCTAAAGAATAATATAAACAAAAAAGGAATAACACTAAACAAATAATAAGATCTGCACATTAAGACTCATGGGATAGATTTACAAGTACCATCGAACATGACATACTGGAAGACAAATGTTTGCGTACAAAGGGTTAAGACATTTAAATCAGACTGAGAAAGATGTTGCAGATATACGCATAATCAATGAAGAACAGTGGAAGGAACACTATATAAACCTTTGGTGTACTGGAACAGTTGAACATAAAGAGGAAGAGCTTCGCTACAACAATACTGTGGATTCCATCTCCTTGGATGAATTAAAGCAAGCCTTGAACAGTCTAAAAAACAGGAAGACCTGTGGTCCTGATGGAGTTAACATGGAACTCATAAAATATGCAGGCCCCCTAAGCGAATTTAAACTGCTTCATCTTTTCAACGAATGCTGAAAATCTTATAAGACACCTAATAGCTGGAAAATAACAATCACATCTATCTTTAAAAAAGGTAAAACAAATGAATGTGAAAACTACAGGGGTATAAGCCTCATGAATGTCGCTTACAAAGTATTTGCAAAAATTATCAACGATTGATTGAAAATTATAGCAGAGGCTAAATTACAAGAAGAACAATCGGGATTTCGGAAAGGACGCTCTTGTAACGACAACATTTTTAGTCTTAAAAGAATATTAGAAAAACAACAAGAAGTAAGTAAGGTAACCCAAATAGCATTTATTGACTTCGAGAAAGCTTTTGATAGCGTGGACAGACACAAGCTATGGAAAATAATAAACGAAAGTGGCTATCCTGAACACCTCATAAAAACCATCAAAAATATATATAAAGAGACAAAAATTATAAAAAATACTGGCAAAAAGAAGACTGAAGAAATATTAATAAATAGGAGACTTAAACAAGGATGTAGTTTATCTCCAACACTATTCAATATATATATTGATGACCTTAAAAAATGGAGATGCATAGCTAGTTCTGGAATACAGTAGAAGCAGAATAAACACCTAAAGGTTCTACTTTATGCAGATGACGTAACAATTCTGCAAGAAAATGAAGATGATCTACAAAAAGCTGTATATACACTGCATCAACTGGGAAGAAATGAGTATAATCTCCGAATATCTAAAAAGAAGACTAAAGTTATGGCCCATTACGGTAAATATCCCATACGCTCAAAAATAGTTATTGACAACACAGTGATCGACCAGACTTCAAATTTTAATTACATTGGTTGTGACATCAGTTATGACACAGAGAAAGACATAGAAAATAAAACTAATAAATTTCAATCAATATGTGGAATAATAAACAAAACACTACAGAACAAAGCAAGAAAAGACACAAAAATGAAGTTCTATAAGACAATGGCTGCTCCAGTTCTCTGGTATGGAAGTGAATCATGGATAATGACAAAAAGAGACCAAAGTAAGCACCAAGCAGCAGAAATGAGATTTCTTAGAAAAGTTAAAAGCTGCATTAAACAAGACCAGATAAGAAATGAGGATATCCGTAGAGAACTAGATATATATAATAAACGAAAGGATCTTAGAAAACAGGAAACAATGGCGGCGCTATATCGAAAGAATGGAGAAAGATCGTATTCCACAATTAGTGATGAACTTACCAACCGAAGGGAAGAAGAGATATCGGCTCACCCAGAAAGAGATGGTTCTTAAGTGCAAAGAAGACGGACCCGGCATTCCTGCCTAATCCTTGAAATGGAGAAGAAGAAGACGACGACGACGACGACGACGACAACATATTCTAACAAACCCACCTACCCCCGAAAACTTACCACCTTCAACAGCAGCACGCATGAACCGTAAAGCGGGTTATCAAAGATTTGCTCGCTGAAGCGAGCTTAAAAATCTAGGAGCAGGATCTTCAGGGTGCGAGAAGGTTTGAACCCTTGACACAATAAAATTACACAGATTGCACACAAACGAGCGTATTAATTTACCATTAAACTTTTAGTTGGCATACGGTTAATGACAGAACCAAGAATCTAGAATCATACTTTTTACAAAGAATAATCAAAAACACAATAGAAACCTTTACAACACACACGCATATGGAAGGAAACCGCATAATTTACTCCAAAATTGAGACTCTGAAAATAATTACCCTTATCTACACTGGAATTCCCTTGAAAATTTAATTATTATCTAAATTTATGCTACTCTAATTACATTGACATGAACCAAAAATTTCCAATCCCAAATTTCCAAACCAAACCAATTTACAATATCTGCTTCAAAAAATTACATGCGGGCGACTGACTTATAACGTCTGTTCGACGCCGAATACCTAGTAGCGGTTGCAGCGGCAAACAATATCTAATGTGTAATGAAAATGTTGAACTTCGTCGAACGGTATCAAAAAGAGCAGCTGCTTACTAGGCGCGTGTGGCAAGAAAAGACCAGCTTTCCGCTTGAAGGTTCGCGTATTTATCATCCGACGCCTGGGGGAAATTCTCCAGTGTGGGGCTACTTCCCCTCTCGGCAACCCTTCACAAGGATAGATTGCTTCGCTAGTTCGCCTTCGTTTAGACGGGCAAACGGATGCCTACCCGCGTTTAGAACCCTGCCTTACGCGGCCTGTGATCCTCGCTGCCTCCCAGTAAAAGTGTTCCACAAATGATGAGACGGTGGTGTTATGGGGTTGCACAACCCCCATAACGCCACAAAATATAATATATATATATGCCGATGACCAAGGTTATAGATATTTTGTGTCGTCACCAAGTTATTATAATATATTTATATTCGAAATTTAGCTTCTATCACAGGAAGTTAAGTACGTCGCGGACTGGGCTTTTGGTGCGAAGAACCCTAACGACCGCCCGGCCGCGCTCGCCACATTGGCAGCTGCCAACCGACCGCTGAGTAGGATGTCCGCTTAGTAGCGCGACACATATTTGGCCCCTTTATATATTACCTTGCACTGCCACCCTTCGCGGGAGCATCGGGCACTCAAGCACAAACAATACGCGCCCGCGCGCCCTTTTCCGCGCACCGGCGCCAAGGAATCCAAATTCACAAAAAGGGGTTATTACACTCGACAGTCGCCGGCTGCCGATCAAGTCTGCGCTGAGAAACTTACGGCCCAGAAAAAAACCAACCGGTCGAACAAGTGTTCGGACAGCTGTGAAGAGAAAGCTTCTGGAATCGCACAGAGAGCAGAGAGAGAAGAGAGAGAGAGAGAGAGAGAGAGAGAGAGAGAGAGAGAGGAGGAGACCGAGGGAGAAAAGAGAGATCTCCCTGGAAAATTCCGTAAACGGTGCATCCGATTGGAGAACTTGAAAATTTAAACGCCACGTAGTTAGGCTATGATACGTCTCATCGGAGGGAGGGCAACCTGCAGGTTTCGGAAAACGTTTTGGGAGGGAAAAACGGAGGTAACTTGCACGCGCAGATGTGCCAGAGAACTTCACTTTTAATTCAGACTCTCGAATAAGCACTCTACTTCCAGACTCTCGAATAGACACAATTCTCTCTGAATCCACGACTCAGAACACGACTACTGACGAGAACATCATTTACGTCTAAAGTCACTACTGAGAGAACATCATTTCTCATTAGAATTACCGCCGAGGAAAACTTGGGCGGCGGAGATGACGAGATCCCGCGTAACTTTCGCATAGTTAATCTTGCGTCCGACTGCCTAGTGCCTATCGAGCCATCAAACCCGCGCTAAAACCACGACAGCACCCGTGCGTTCTCAACTGAGTCCGCCCAATGTGACGACTCCCTCACCACCAGCTGAGGAGGAACACCCAGTTGGGAGGTTGGCGACCTGCAGACCGCCCGCCGTCTCCGAATGAGATCGCCATCCGGCCGTCTGCTAGTCCACCACCAGTCAGTGGCGATTAATCGGTATTTAACCGGGGTCGAATTATCTCCCGTAGTTATGACGCGGGGTTCCCACGCAGGGCATTTTGGCGAGAGACTAGAGTGACCGCCGCTCAGACTTTTGCATTATAGTTAAATATGCCATGAAATTGTTAGCAATAACATTAACGATTTATAGTTTTAGAATTTTTTTCATTAACTGTTAACATCATTAGCTTCGTAAACGTAAGGGTAGCAATTACATCTGTGTCGCTATCGTCTGAATCTGTAATTTCCCTGGCAGCTATGTCCCACCGGAATAAAAAACAATTTTGTAAGAAACGATTCAATGGACTGCATTTAGCACCTAACCTTCACTTCCATTATTCGTTACAGAAGTGAACCTGGCGCCTGACATATCCCGATCGAACGGATTCACATTAACACACACACACACAAACATATATATATTCGGACAAATCGACACGAGCCCTTTTTTTAGCTGATTTACAAATTGTGTGGATCCAACGCGAACAAAATTTTTTTTGACAGTCAAATGTCATGCAATATTGGAATGTATAATTCCCACTAATGCGTAAGGTTTGTCTTAATCTCACGAATCGGTCACATGACGATCTAAACAATATCAGTTCACGCAAAGTTTTCAGAACAACAACTGATTTTGGACGACCTCGCGAATTCGACTTGGAGCTAAAACTACGACCACGATTGAATTCACCATACCATCGATTATCACTGGTCCTGATGGAGCTTCATCGTCAAACATTGAATTAAGTCATCCATGCACTGTTACTGAGTTAATCCAGTCAAAGTTGTAAAACAATAATCGCACCGAAAAATGTTCACGATTTTTAATTCCATTTTTGGGCCAAGATGAATTACTTGTAAGTTCACTGTAAACAATACAAATTTAACACTCGTATGCTCAAAACGTTCCTGAGTACGTATTAACCTCAAAACATCAACTTTACGCATAGAGCTGTCAGTTGCCAAATCCCGAACATAAAAGGCAACCTTCGCATTCAACTATATTGCGCATTTCACAGAGGATCGGATAGCAAAATGAATAAAGCCCATCTCAGGGAAAAAGGTTGTGATAGCAGCAGTGAACATGGAGTACGAGGATCAGGAAGATGTTAAAAAAACGCTTTCTCCTCGCGGAACCAATCATTTTCTAACTTTAAATGATTCCTCACCTGGGAAAGGAGCAAATGAAAGTTTTAAGATTGAAATCGTTCGCCTAGAAGCAGCAAAGATTTCTGCTTTTCAGATCCGCAGGTCCGTTCGTGAATCCCAATATCTATATGCTGTCCCGCGCACAGAAGACGCTGATATAGCTTTTTGTCCTTCATTTTCATTAACTTATCCAGTTGTGATTAGAGTACGCTTTACATTGCGCATTCTTAGATGCAATTACATCACAACAAAATAATGCAGCCTGTGAACACACAATTACAAAGCGCGCATTGGTCTTTCTAAAATTGATTTCCATAAAAATCTGAATTTGGAAATTATGGAAGATAGAGACTGGAATTATTATAGAACCAGCGGCAACTCATCCACGCACAGGAAGAATTTAAAAAGATCGAGATATAATAGCCTTCGACGCATTGGAACGCCAATAATGTATTTGAAACACAATTCCTGCTCTCCTCCTCCTTCGTCCTTTAAGTCCATTTAACAAACAAATCAGAGAAAAGCGAACAACCGCGAAATCAGAAAATAGAGACGTTAAAAAGTGTTCTTTTCGCGACCCTTCCAGAAAAGTGTCTGCCTGCGCGTTGAAATGAAGCCGAACAAAGGTGTACACTTTTGGGGATAGAATTGAAATAGAGAACGAACTTGCGGCGATGGCTGTGATTATTGTTTAGTCATCTTGTCAGACATGAAAAAGCCAGAATACTGCCTTTGATCGTGCGAGGGAAGGGTTAGGACAGAATTACACGGCCCACCAGCTCGATGTCATACACTAGACGACGTGTGATTTACGACTCGATGACCCTATAGCAGACTGATTTGGTCGGACATGAAACCATATGCCAAAATCGAATTCAGTCATGCAATACATTTTAACGGTATCTACTTCAAGTACACTTGAACGGAAGCGCTTAAGAAAAAGCGCTGAAAAGACGGGAGAAGAAATCGGAAGCCCTTTATTTGCATTCTTCCACGCACGCGACCTTCGCTCTTACAAAACAGGCGCTAGGTGCTGACTTTTGTAATGCCATCGTGAAGGGTTCCGCGCGCTTGCCATTCATCGTTATTTCGACGGTATTCCAGTATGAAGCATTCCGTCGTAGAACGCTTCAATTCGCCCTTCTCAAAAAGCGCATGTGGAAAACGTTTCTCGCTGAGCGCAGCACGTCGTTGCAAACTCGTGCATCCATCCCTATTGAAGACTACAATAACACAAAACAGAACGATTGGAATAAGCCGAAAGAACGTGAAAGGACAACAGATTAATGAAGACGATTTAAACGACAATGCGAAAACTGTTCAATTTGAAACATTTCTGTCGTAGACCTCGTCCGCGTGAGCATGAATACGAGCTCTCTCGTTCCAGAAGGGTTATGAAGCGAGGTGGCGTGCAGAACTCGTTTTCGCTTAGCCAAAGCCCGTATATTTTCACGATATATGGGATTACGTGTCGGTTTCCACTTTCAAGAACTGCAAACGCCACGAGATTTCTACACACTATTTCGCAGGGAGGGCGACGTGCGGTCGAAGATTACGTCACAATTAACGTGGTAATACAATACGTGACATAAATTACATAAAGGAGGTGAAAAGCAGTGACTTTGTCCCTTTACACAGCAAGTGGTAAAAAACTACTAAAAGGTGAGTCGGAAACAGGAATGGCTGACATGGAGGAAACATATGTTAGTGGTCTTGATTTGTTTAATTAATCACAAACAGACATTTTGTGTTTTTGTATGTCTGCTGATCTGTTTGCTGTTTTGGTGGAGTTTCTTTGATTACTTTTTGTTCTCGGAATATATATTGTCGACACTTCTAAACGTGTCAAAAATTCAGAAAGAGGAGCATCGGTGGGCCCAGGACGATCACATCTCAACGTCGACTTTGCACAAAATACTAACGAAACGCGGGCGGGGGACAATGAACGACACACAACTCACCCGTCGATTGACGCGTAGCACTACTGAGACGCGAGCGTGGGACTGGCGACAGCATATCATTCACTATCATCACCACCACACCATTGATCCACTTAATGTCATCCAAACGATGAGAACAATACTTCTTTTTCATTACAAGGATAAATAATGTTCTCCTTTTCTCACGATACCACCACCGCCCACCGATACTGCCACCTGCCTCTTTGAGTGGCGAAATGAAACAAGTAGCCATTCTAACTTCCAAGGCTTTTGGAGACAGTTCATCTTAAAACGCTGACTGTACTAGGCATATCAAACGTCATTCATACGAAGAAAATAAATAAAAAATCCTGTACGTTCACATTCAACAGCCCTTCGAATTGGGGAAGAACTTGACGCCGGACGATCGAGCTCAAAAATGGGATTTACACTACACCAACAATACGCCATGGCACCTGTGGAAACATTACCATGCATTACATTACAGTTGAGACAAGAAGCGAATTCGCAGAGCTGTGACGGGATATATAAAATTTATATTTAAAAGGGAATCGAAGTCAGAACTTGAGTACGTTCATTGTTATGTGTGTCTTAGAAGTGTCCTATTTTCACAGGTGTGAGGATATATTGTAACCGTTTGCCTATCTGGTGATAAAGATGGCAACACTACATTTGAATGGCGCGAATAACAAGTAGTACACCTTATAGATAGACGTTCTGAGACGTTTTTGGAATTGGCGTGACAGTTGCCGACCAGAAGCGTGAGAGAGGGTTGGAACGAGTGGAGAAGGCAGTTAAAACGACGTACGCCAGACGAGATGGTACGTGTAGAAGATTAGCGAGAGCTAGGCGATGAACGCGCACGCAGGCAGCTAAAGATTATTATGGGATTGAATTGTAGCACACGCAGTGCGTCAGAGGTCCGGCTTCCAACGCGCACCGCCACCGGACAGGAAGCCGCCAACCACGTTGGCTAGGGAGGCCTACGATTCGAACTCGAACATCATGGAGAAGGACGCCATTCCGATCCACAAGATCACGTTCATTACTCCCTCAACGATTATTTAGTAATAACATTACCCCGAGTGGATTGAAATAGGACGTAAATGGAAAAATGCTGAAAATACGGAACTACTAAAAAGTGTGAATGAAGATTTTTGGAGGAGTTGAACTTCATTTACTGTTTTGTGAGTGCGAGGAAAGAGAATTTAAATCAAAATTTTTATGGAAATTGTTTCGAATAAAACTTTAACTGGTGTGAAAAAAACAATATTCAGGCTCAGCGAATGTAAGGACATGCTAGAGAGAATAATTTGCACTTTCTTAGTGCTGTTAAAGTCACGTTGTTTCAAGAAAGATTGTACTGATATAAGTATTTTTGTTGTGTAATATATTTGATTTATTTTGAAGGGAATATTGTGTAATATTACATGGAAATATTAATGTTTAAATTATGTAAGACGGGACCATTTTATTTTGTCTTCTATTAATTCCATTCAAATGATATTTGTAACCTTTGCAAGAACTTCGCAAACTGTGCTTGCTTAACACTCTATTTCATGGTCAGTGGTTACAAAAACAGTTTAATTGTAAATAAATGTGTTACATTTCTCATTTTTATCTAAGAAGAGGGAGAGACATGTGATGTGATTTTTGTTATTGTACAAAAGGGCCATTTTTGTTTGTTTTTTGTTACAATAAAATTTCTGGGTAAACAATATTACCTTTCGAATACGTCAAAAAGAATACAAACCTTAAGAAAAATTATATTTCCAAAATTATTTTCTTACTGATGATTAAAAACATATCACGGTTATAAACCCTCCTTAGCAATAATTAAAAGTAAGTTCAATACAGTGAAACTATATAAGACCGGCATGACGTGGA
>BOPP01000120.1:2840964-2855852 GCA_017312745.1 Gryllus bimaculatus | reverse complement strand
CCAGGAGAAGAAGAAGAAAGAAAGGAGAAGAAAGAAAGAAGAAGCTAGTGAGTGAAGGAACGATCTGCCGTCTGGACGCTTGGTAGCCCGGACACTAGCGATGCACAGTACGCAAGCTAAGCATCAGCAGTAGAATGTACTCCATCTCTACCAATACCTCTGCCAATGGGCCGCGTAGCGAAGAGAGCTGAGTAAGACTGAGAAGAAGTAGGCGAGAAGAAGAAGGGAGGAGAAGAAGAAGAGAAAAGTAAAAAGAAGAAATTAGTCCGAGAAGAAGAAAGAAAGAAGTTAGCATGAGAAAGAGAAAGAATAGGAGAGAAGAAAAGTTAGGAGAGAGAAGGTAAGAAGAAGTAGTAGAAAGAAGAAGAAGAAAGAAGTTTAGGAGAAGAAGAAGAAGAAGTAGTGAGGGAGAAGAAGAAAGAAGTAGGAGTAGGGAAGAAGAAGAAGTAGAGTAGGAGAAGAAGGAAGGAGAGTAGGAGTAGGAGAAGAAGAGGAATGTTAGGAGTAGGAGAAGAAGAAGAAGTAGGTAGTAGTAGGATAGAAGAAGAAGAAGGTAAGTAGGAGTAGGAGAAGAAGAAGAAGGAAAAAGAAGAAGAAGAAAAAGAAGAAGAAAAAATAAAAAGAAGAAGAAGAAAGAAAAAGAAGAAAAAAAGAAGAAGAAGTAAGAAGAAGAAGAAGAAGAAGAGAAGAAGAAAGAAGAAGAGAAGAAGAAGTGAGGAGAAAACTTCAATTGATATTAGGTCAAAAAAAAGTTTGGATTAAAAGAACATGTGAACAATATTAACACACTCAAGTAACTGCTCGAAGAATCTATGGGCATCGACATGTCGCCTTAAATTACGATACACATAGAATCTATGGGTGTGCGAATCATATTGTATATTTTATTATAAATGCCATTTTCCTCTTCGCCGACTATTCTTGAAGATTCCTACATCAATAAACTACCGAAACACAGATAGATATCATTTGCTGCCATTTAATTCATAATAAATAGCTCTGATATACACTGATGAGCATGCCCAATGCAGTGACACCTAAAGAGCACTATTTAAAATTACCACACCAAAGGTAATTATTATGAATAAAACTTGAAGTTTTCTTCATTATTGCAATAGATTCTAACATAATATTATGTGTAATGTTCTAATATTAACCGAGTTTATAAAAATCTAATTAAAATAAACACATTGAACCCTTTTTTGAACTCAATTTTTTGTGTTCATTATTTTAAATAATCTCTAAGACTATTAATGTAAACATAAAAGTTTATATAAAAAACAAGTTTGTTGCTTCAAATTAAAAAAAGAATCTTGCTTTTATATTTATTGGTTTAGAAGATATGACCCTTCAAACATACCCCAAAAACTTATGACATGTGGTGTATAAAAGATGGGCTGAGGATACGACCTGAACATGTTAAGGAATCTCCCTCAAAACAAAATCCTATCTCATAACAAAGGTTTAACTTTGGACACAAAACTCATTTTTCAAAATGTTTCCAATCTTGATAAGAAGGCACATAAGTCCTACTAACAATTTCATAAAGTTTATAAGTTAAAAGCTGTAACGCCATGATCACAATGAAAATAATTTATTCACTAATATTTATGATAATATATATTTCTCTAACCTAATTAGATTCTTAAAGTTTGATCAGTATATCTTATTTTTCTCTCTTAATTGAAAATTGATTTCTACCCCTTCTCCTATAATTTAATTGGTTTGCCAATGGAACCTAACTTTCCAAGTCGAAATGTAACTACCTCACAGTTGGGATTATTAATAGAACTTGGATTTGGTTTTCTTTCCACTGTACAGCCTAAAATCAGTGGCACATCTTGGGGAGGGAATGGGAGCCATGCTACCCCCCCCCCCAAAGCTTAGTTTTGTGTCACATACTTTTATTTGTCAATATTGATTTAAATATTTAATCAGAAGTTAGAATTATGTAGTTTTGGAACAATAATGAATAATACTATATACTTGCTACAAAAACTATATGACAAATATGTATATTTTTTAATACATGTATTTGTTATTTGTGAACAAAAGAATATGATTCTCCCCCCCCCCCAATTTTTGGGATTGGATTTGCCCTTGCGTCAAATAATGGACAAAATATTACAACAATCATTATAACTAAGGACTAGATTTTTAGGTGATGCACCTACAAAGTGCATTAGAAACAGTGATTTTTTTTATTTTTAACACATGATTTAACCCAATTGCAAGCACTTCGGAAACATTCCTTTGAGCTAAATCACCTCACTGCACCTAAATAGACCATCTGCCTCTATTTTCCGCCTATCTCCTAATCTTTTCCCACAAAAATAATTATTTTGAATGTGCACATTATATGAACGAACACTGTTTAAAGTTAAAACAATGTTTGTGTAAGCCATGCACTTTCATTTTCTACATTTTGCTTCAAAATAACCTCTATCTTTTTAATCTCAGAAGAACAAAAGTTAGGAGACCCATTGTTGTTCATTACCAGTTATTGCAGTTAAGACAAAGGTCTTCTTTTACCGCATATCTCGCCAATACCAGAAGTGTTTTGAAAGGACAGTTGAGTTCAGATATATTTAAAATGTTTCTATTTTACATCTACCATTTGTGTACTTCTGATGGCAAATCTGATGTTTTCTCAACCGCTCCTTCAAGTAAGAACTTGATCGCATCTACTACCGCCCACCAGTAACTCAAAATCATTTCAAACAAATTCTACAGTCCATCACTCTCTCGCGTTCCCCCTCCCCTCACCCTTCACCCAAAATCAGGGAATCTTCGCTGAACTCCCCTCAGAATCAGACAGATGTTTGCACTATTGGCAGTGTTCATTGTAGTTTTTGTATGAAGTTATTGAAAGTTCTAGAAACGAGTATAAGTTAAGGTGTAAAGTGAATGAAATACTTAAGCAGTACATAGAAGATGTCATTCAATCGGACACTTCTGTATATCAGACCATAACTTGGGTGTGACGGTTGCGGCTGTGAAGTAGCAGTAGATGAAAAATATCTTGCCTCACGTGTTTGGCAACATTGCAATATGGAAAACATGGGAAGTATAAAGTACTGAAATCATCATTAAATTGCCACTGTTTCATTGTTATCTATTAAAAAATGCGAAAGAAATTCAGATTAGGCACAATATATTTTTCGTGTGGAGTGGTCATGTTATGGCATAAAATCATGTAATATCTTTATACCTATTTTTTTATTTCTTGCACCTAAACTTGTACCTATTTTTAATATTTTTTGCACCTTAATTACAAACAGTTTCCCCTAAAATTCCAGCCTCTAATTACAAGCAATTATATTGGTTTCTTTTCGTAAAATTCTAAATTATTTGAGTCTTTTTAGAATCTGGAATGTAAAGCTAATTTTGGGTGGTTCTTTGACTTTTATTTTGCGCTACATTTGTTAATTGTATTATATTGTTTGCATGTTTATTTGTTTTCAATTACTTTCATTTAGTACCAAATGAAATATTCACAATTTTAACATAACTTATCTGAAAATGGAATCAAGTCCAGAAATATTATTACAACTTATGAAGAAGCAATAAAAATGTAGTAAACATTTATGTGAGGAGTCCAAAGAAACTTTGTGGAGCAGATGGTTGTGCAATTCTACGGAAAGTGAAGAAAAATCCATGATTTAAAGTGCCAAAAATAGCAAGTTAACTTGATAATGAATTGCAGATAAATGTTTGAGAGAGTACTGAGTGAAATTTTTTGAAGGAAAGTGACTATCATTGATGAGTAGCTAGAAGAAAATAATATGCGAATGAAGTCAATAGAAGGAAAAGGTAATAAGTTGTAAATAGTATAAATGAAATCAGAGAGTTTGGAAAAACATGGTTATTTATAAGCAGTTTTGGAAAATAATACATTTTTCTAAAACTCTCTTGTTTTATTTATATCTTTTTTTGTGGACTCTAACCTTTTCCTTCTATTGATTTCATTCACCAAATATTTTCTTCTAGCTATTCATGGTACTTTGCCTCAAAATAATTTGCTCAGTGCTCTTGAATACATTTATCAGCAATTCATATTCAAGTTAGCTTGCTATTTTAGGTGCATGTAATCGTGGAATTTGCTTCACTTATTATAGAATTGCACGACCATCTGCTCACTCAAATTTCTTTAGAAGTCCACATTTTTCAATGTTTTCCTTACACAAAACCTATCAATGCCACCCAGAGTGGTATTCCTGGGTCTGACTAAAATCTGAGAAATTTCCTTCAATGATTTGAATTGATTATGCAACCTGATGATAATTTGTCTCTCTTCCAAAGATTTTTTTTTACATTTATGACCCATTTCTTTTCCTCCCCCCCCCACAAAATACACAGATGCCTGTCGAGTATCCATTATACCTTCCGCACGGACAGTGTTGTATACCGTTTCTAGCATCACAAATTTACCATGGTTCAGGTGCAGGGGAGCTAAAATCGTTATCATTGTCCTGGCTGTATGAATACTTTTTGGTCTTGAGATTTCATTTTTCAGAAGTTTCAACAGTTCTATCTGCTTTGTACACAGGTTTTCCTGCTGTTTTTGGTATTAACTTTTGTGTACACTTAAGTTTAATACAATGATGGAAATATCTATTGATTATAAGTTAATTACTGCATAATAATTACAATAATTGTTTAAATGCATTGGTGTATGAATACTTTTTACACTCATTGTTTATGATAAAAATCCCTTTGGTAGTCCAATGTGGAACTAACAAATTATATTTTTCATTGATAATTGTGCTCAGGTTTCACAAGGGAACTTAAACTAAAGAAATTATTTACCGCAGTGTTCACAAATATAACACTATAATGAAAACGTATCTAAGAATTCTGATGAATTTTTAGTTACAAGTTCCAAAGCTACGTAATTTTTCTTTTGCTAGCAAATGCTTCAAGCATGATATGAAATAATTAACATGCCTTTCCCCATTAAGACAAATCCGGATGTGACAGAGAAAAACAGCAGTAATAATTTAATCAGCATTCCAAAATCAGATTTAATTTCAAATCAAAATTCTCAATCATCTCAATCTTGGTAGTCCCAGTTATCTTTAAATTACATGCAATGCAATGTAATGAAATGTAATAAGAAAAACACTAGTCATATCTATTCATTGTACTTTTGAAAATAAACTGGGACAAAATTGTATTGTATATGTCAACTATGTACAAACAAAAAATTCATCTTCAGTTTTGCTTCCTCATACAAGTACAAAGCCACATGGACAAACACACACCTGTGTGTCCTGACATTCTTCGTGTTCGACGTCTGAACTCGTGGCCTGGTGATGCATTATCACCAGCACTGCGCCCAGTTCGAGGGGTAGAGCGTGTTGCAGGCGATTTTGTACGACTAGAAGACGATGTTACTGAAGAGGGTGTGGTAGATCGTGGAGGATTAGGCATTCCATCATGTCCTCGATTTGAGACTGAAGGCCTTCCACGTTTCCCATGAGATGGCCGCAATGTCTGCAAAGTTTAGCAATTTTATTTATAATGAAGTCCATTTGCCATATTCTCTGAAATGTGTTAAAATTATACAAGACCAAACCTTGGACATTTCTAATGAACGGAATATATAAACATAAGAGTTTTGTTAATTACACAGATAGAATCATGCAAGGGATATAAAACATATACACACACACATACATATACACCTGCTCATATGAATGTTCATATTCAAACTCACCACTGCAACACATGTTGCACTCCAGAAAGCTACACAAGCATTGTTTGTCAAATGTACAAAACAAAACAAAAATATATTGAATAGCAGACAGAGAAATGAAAAATGAAGCACACACAGGCTGTGTCTGGTGCGGCGGGCAGGCGAGCAGGCGGGTGGGCAAGTGTAAGGGATGGGAGGCCCGGTTACCTTGTGCTGAGACTGCTGTTGCCTCTGGCGTTTGGCTCTAGAAGGCGTCCAGCTCAGATTGTCTGCAATTCTCCCACGCTTGATCCACTCGTCGTACCGAGTGTTCCAGCCCGTGTAATGCACCAGATACATGCATTCGCTACCATCCTCTTCGATATCTAGCACCTACAACCAACAACAGATAGCTGGTCAAGTGGAGTGCTTTCGTCATGAGGACAGAGCCAAATTAAAAAAAATGTTGTATCCACCAGCCATGAAACAAATTTATGTGTCTTCTTTGGGTTTGGTTTGGTTGTTTTTTCAAGCAAGACATGCCAGTTACTGATGTTTCAACATGACTATCTCCGAGGACAATTTTCATTATTACTCCTATCACTTAAACATTACTTTTTGGGCCTGAAGCCATATACGTCACACAACATCAGTCACTGGTGTCAATGCTGCAGCCACCACCACCACAGACCATTAATCCACCCCGTATAAAGTGTTTTAGCTTCTGCAAATACTTACTAACCCAGGGAAAGTCAACTAGTGCTATGTTCATTGCATTCATCAACATCCACTGATCTTCCTAATTATTACAGAACAATTTTTTTTTTGTGTTTCCACTGATCTTGCACTGTATACGACCGTCTAGACAAATGAAATGACTGTAGAAGCAACATAAGCAAAGGGATGAAGAAAGGTGGCAGATCAAAAATCTTGATATCTGCACACCTGGTACATAAAATATATAAAACAAAAATGTCAGACATTTGGTTGCAATTGAAGATAAAAACATGTTTGCCAATGTATCTTCTACATGATCAGCTTTTGAATTATTGGAGACCATAAAGAAGAAAAGACAACAGCTGGAGCAAGTTTTGCTTGTGCATCTTCATTCTTAAGCATCCGGTTTGATGAATAAAATGAATTGCACTACTAGGTAAAACTGCAAGAACAATGCTATAATCACTTTGATTTTGTTAACTCGCAAGGCATCATGGGCAATACTGTTTTCAAATTTGGGAGAATTGCATGACCTGCTGGATATAGCATTTAGAGAAAGAGAAAAAGATGTGCAGGCCACACGAACCCTCCATTCACAACTCTCATCCATGACACTTCAAACCAGTGTATAACAAAACAAAGTAAAACTTTAATTAATATTCCTGCACAATGAATAAGAATTCTTCAGCAGTTCCATAACAAGATGACATGCAATGGCATATACTTGTGTTTGGTTAATTGAAAACCTTCTTGAAGGTCCAGTGCACAAGCATTGCAAGCAAGCAAAACAATTGACTTAAGACAACCAGCACCTAGTAAGAGCAAACAGAAGGCAAGAGAACAGTGCAGACAACCTGGACACCAGGCATAGCAAGAAAGATAGGTACGCACACAGAAGACAACGCAGTTCTATTTCCAAAAAATGGTAACGGTGCACAGATGATTTCAACATTCATAGACAACACCCTAAGTACATGAAACAGGATATGACATGGAACAGAAATAGTGCAGTGACAAGCAGAATGGGAATGTAGGAGAAAATAGGAACAACTGGAGGCTCTTTACACATTTCTAACATGACTGCCATAGAACACACTGCTCTAGACCCAATTTCGCTTCCAGACAAGGTGTGATGTCAGCACAGGGAAATTAAGCATGTGTGTTATCTATAACCCATACACTACAGGAAGATAACAGTGCAATTTTGTGCTAGAAGAATCAAAGAAGCAGCTACTAATTGGTTCTTTACAGTACTGTTACACTTGGTGAAGCAGACATGAAAATGTAGAGAAGAGAACTGATAAACAGCTTGAGCTATGACACTCAAGATTCCACTTATTTAACTTTCTTTATAGTGTATGTTGTGAAATGTGTAAGTGCCAATATTCCAGTAGACATTAACATGAAATTTTTCACCATCATAAAAATAGAACCCCAGCACCTAAGTTTAGAAACTTCTAATCATAAGTGCATAAATGTTAGACATATGTTACCATACCTTTGCGTGCCAGTACAAATGAGTGCTAGTACATGTACATGAGTGGGGCATCATGTATTTAATGCGATAGTAGCCAGAAAATTGAAACCAAGCAGACATTAACCAATATCCCACATTCAAGAGCATGCTCCTGACCAAAGAAAGATCTGAGGGCAAGCTCAAGACTAAATCCTGAAACCACAGGTGATAATGTGACAATGTGCACGCCAAAATCCAGCCCTTCTTGGAAAAAGGCTACCCATCACATGCCCCTTGGGCACCACTCCCCACATGCTAAACGCAATATGTACAATGGTACATTAAGCCAATGCCTGTGCACTTACCTTTGCTTCATATGTGACCTTTGATTCATGTGTAGGTCCATAATACACTTTGAGCTTATCACCCACACAAACTGCCACATTGCTGGCAAGATGACCCAGTGATCTGGAATACAATATCGTTAATAAGGAATTGTATATTACCAAAGAATTTAGTAAAAGGCAAAATCCTTGCACTATTCAAATCTAATGAATTCATCAGTAATACTAATCTACATGAATACAAATCTTGACCAAAGCCATTACTACACCTTCAGTAGAATGCCAAATCACTTTACTCTGCTCCAGTAAATGTTTTTTTAGAGACTCTTTCAATGATTTAAAATTGCTATCACTGGTACTTAGTCATTCTGGGTTATTTATTCTTACAATACATTGAGAGAGGTAAGTATTCAAATCTGGTAGATCCAGATTTTCAATACACTAGCACACAAGTACCGTGTCATCTGTTTACTTATCCTTTGAAGTTATTGTGGCATATTTATTCACAACTAAGAATCAAACAATACAATATGAAATACTTCAACAATTTATTTAACCCATTATAATCTTTCAATGGATTCTAACGGGAAAAGGACTTGAGTTAACCTCTAGGAAAAATTGATAATTTTATACTATTAGCTCATTGTAATAAGGTAATGTAAGATAATTGATCTCCCAGGAAAAGCCTCAGCTAGAGGGAGGGTTGCAAGTGGCGGATTGCAAATGTGCGAGCGAGTGAACGCGAGTGACAGCGAGCGAGCGAAAGCGAGCCAGCGAGTGAAAGCGAGTGAAAGCGAGAGAGAGAGAGAGAGAGCCAGCGAGTGAAAGCGAGAGAGAGAGCCAGCGAGTGAAAGCGAGAGAGAGACAGTGAGTGAAAGCGAGAGAGAGCGAGTCAGTGAGTGAAAGCGAGAGAGAGCGTGAGTGCGAGCGTGTGTGTGAGCGTGTATGTGAGCGTGTATGCGAGTGTGAGTGGGAGCGTGTTTTGGACGGTGTAGTGAAACCAATATGTCTATGGAAGAAACCCTTACACAAATCCTGGTCACCCACATTGGAGGTGGCTATAGGGCTAATAACCCTTACTGTAATTGAAACAAAACATGATTTATATTTTGGTACCTGGAATGTAGTATCTTTGAACAGGAGTGGAGCTTAATTAATCTTTTCGAAGCCTTGAAGTAAAGTAGAGTAGATATATTAGCATTGCAAGAAATGAAATTGAAGAAAGAAGGTATAAAAGAATTAGGGGGGGTATATTATTTGTATTGGTAGTGCAACTAATGCAAGTAGTGAAGGAGACTGGGATTCAGTATTAAGAAAGAATTACAAGGAACTATTGTGGATTTTTAATCATTATTTATAAATGATATAACGGATGTTTGGAACTTATCCCTCATCACTATTGTTTGTAATCACCGATTGTAATTTACTTAAAACATCTCGGCTGAATACAGCAACAGGAACTTTTGGTTTGTTTTTTTTTCAATGATGCTTCTAATATTGAAATTCAATCAAGAACATTACTTTCAAACACCATTAATTACTTGAATCTTTATCAATTAAACTGTATTTTGGATAAAGGTAATAGGAGTTTAGATCAGATTTTTTGGACAATTTGGAAAGGATATGTAAAGTTGATTGTCCATTAGTAAATTGTGATGGTTATCATCCGGCCCTTGAAATCTGGTTTACCCAGTGGTGAACATATGCAAACTATCGATGAAAGTGAAACTAAATATAACTTTTCTAGAGTTGAATATGAGGTAATTAATCATGATTTGATATCATATAATTGGTTTACAATTTGTATGGCATACCCACTAGAGTTATGCATTAATCATCAGAAAATTCTTGATCTTCTTGATGTTCATGGGAGAAACCCCTACACAAACCCCTTGATACATCATACCGAAATCTACATATTCACCTTTGTATTCCATGAATTTGATTAAATTACTTAAATTGAAATATTATGCATATGTGAAATTTAAAAACAGTTTTAATGTTTTGGATTAGTTTTCTAATATTAGAAAGTTATGCAAAAGAAAATCTAGAAAAGGTTATATGAACTACATTAATGTGAGTTAAAACCAAATAAAGAATGTTAAATAATTTTGGAAATTTACAAATGTTTTGAGGAATACAAAAGGATTACCGAATTTGATGTTTTTTAATAATAAAAAGACTGATAATCGGCATGAAAGGGATCCATATATACGCTGACTTTTTTTAAATTAGTGTATTAGCCAATATTATGTATATATGGCAATCTAGATATTGAATATGAAAATGGACCAGTACTGTATGGCATTCCTCCAGATTTTTTGGTAAATTGCAACATTTTCCTAGTACCAGTATTACAAGTTATTTTTAATAAATCCATACAGGAAGGCATTTGTCCCACAACTGTGGAAATAGATATGTTACTCCAATATTCAAATCTGGGAATAGAGCACGATTATAAATTATAGACCTGTATGTAAAATGTGTGTTATACCGAAACTGTTAGAAGCTATTGTCACTGAGAAGCTGACGAAGCAGGTAGGCCCAGTATTGATTGATGAGCAGCATGGTCTTAGGTTGAAAAGCCCAACGACTACAAATCTGTTAACATTACAGCAATATAAAATGGAGAAATTAGAAGAAATGTCCCAGGTTGATATTGTATTTTGCTAAAGCATTTGATTCTTGAAGTTGATCAGTAGCTATTTGAGAGACATGATACAAAAAAATTAAAAAATCTTTTGTTTTAAGGGATATATACGCAACATCCACAGGTGCCTCAGGAATTCCATCTGAGATCCTTACATTTTCTGCTGTTTATTAATGATTAAGAATTGTTTCTCCACTATATTATTTTTGTTCTTCACTGACAACTTAAAATTGTAAACAAAAGTTAAAAGTCTTAATGATTGTGTTGCTCTTTAGTTAAGCTAGGATTCTCTTGTTTTGTGGTGTGTGAATAATGGACTATATTTAAATTATAACAAATGCAAAGTGATGAGATACTCTTGGAGTAATATTGTTCATTATGAATAGTACTGGATGGGCATTAATTAATTCAATCTCGTCAAAGCATATCGCATGATTTGGTTCATGATGAGGATGACCACGGAGTTTACAAATACTGAAACCCTTAAAATATTATATCTATTGTTAATTAGACCTACTCTTATAATATGCTTCTACAGTATGGACACTCTTATAAAATTTAAATAAAAATCTTAAGAGTTCATCCAGCATAAGTTCTTTAATTTTGTTACGTGTAAGTTCAGATTGCCATTGTTGAAGCTATTCCATGATTATATACAGGTTGCAAATTTATTAAATATTATTTCTTTCTCCTCTTATCATGATTCAATTGTTTTTTAGTTATTTATAATCTCCTTTTTAATAATGTTGATTGCCCTACATTACTATCCAAGGTTTGATCCAAGAAGCACTGGAAATAATCAAGAAGAGCAAGTGCAAGGCCATTTGCTAGAACTATTTGTTTTTTAATGCTCCAATTAACAGAATGTGTAGGATAGCAAATAACACTAATATTGATTTTGCTCTGCCAAAAAGAGCTTTAAAAAAATTACATAAAAGAATGATATTGACTTTGTAAAATTTTTATTTTGTATATTTGTGATTATAATTTGTAAATAAGGGTTGTCATAATTTTAAGTGTTATAGTACATTCTGTTTTTTATTTGCAATGGTGTGATGAGATAGTGTGCATTGTGTGGTTTTGAAGAGATGATTGTAGTGAGATTTTTGTTTTTTGTTGGTGTGTGTAATTATTCTGCATTGCCTGTTTGATAAATAAATAATTCAAGCTATGAATTAGAGGAAAGGCATGTTACATTACATTTATTAACTTACATGCCCCAACGGATTACAAAGATGATAACAAAGTGTTCCTTTGCATAGTCTGCATAGAATACCGGCAACTCCTAAATTTCATGTGAAGTTAGCACTAGGAGATATATATGCCCAACTGGGAACGGATAGAACTTATGTGCCAAATTTAGGGCATTATGGTCTTCATGAGGAGAATAATGATAATGGAGAAAGAGCAGTGGGATTTGCAGAGTTAAATAATATGGACATTAGTAATACACTATACCCACAAAGAAATACATAAGTGGACTTGGATAACACCACAAAAAACATACACAAATAAACCATATAATGATCAATTCCAGCCATAAAAGTAACATTTTGGGTGTTAGAGCATCGAGAAAATGAGACCATGACTCAGATCATTTCCTTGTAAGAGCTAAATGTAGACAGAAAATATCACTGAATAGAAGAAAGAAAGCTTACAATATCCTTAAATATGTAAGGAACATTTAATCAAGAGGCGCTAGTAGGAAAATTCAAGGAGGAAATAGATTTCCAAGAAAGGCAATCGCCAAGGACACACATTATTCCTCCTGTGAATATGTTAGAGATTCCTAAACCAGATGGATTTTAGGCGATGTTTTAATTTCGAATAATAAAATTTAAAAATAAATGTATATGATGTTTCATTTTACAAACAACAAAATGCATAAGCATTTTCAATCCTTGTGCCAGTATCAACATCTCACTACAAAATATTCACATACAATACATGTACATTATTTTACAACACTTTGCCACATGACATTAATAGTCCCAAGAAAAATCTTTTCTACTGCACAACTGTTTCTATACAATTTGAGACTAACGAGCATCCAGAAGGAAAGTAATATTCATTTTAAGAGTGATATGTAATGCAATATTTGCCATTTTAACTGGATAATATTTAACCACGTGTAACAATTATTGTACTTCAGCTTCTGAGTCAATGACTCCCATCTCGATCAGGTTTTCGTTTTGTTTCCCTGATCCTTGAGCATATGCTGAGATGGCCCCTTGTTTTACTTCTGGACGTACATGTAACTTCAAATTAAGTCCCGCATGTTTGGCCTTCTTCTCGTAGCACGTCAATCGTAGTTTTTAACGGTTTTTGACGTAAATAAAAAATAAATGCCTTTGATACTCTCCTAGTCCGAATCTCGGAGAGGGCACGATGATAATTCTGCGGTTTTTTCAATGGTAGTATGTACACGTGTAAGACTGCAGGTATTAAAAATATTTTTGAACGTAAGGATAGGTTGTTCGGAGCAATGCCGCCTTTATGTTGGCGCCCGCCTCAGTAAAAGCAACGGCTGTGAGAATAATCCCTTTTTAGCACCTGCAAGCCCCAATCCTTCACAGCGGCTGGACGCGTAGAGAAATTGAATGTATGAAAGGAACGCAATTAAAGGGTTGCGTTGTAATAATATGCACGAATTTTTGACGATAAACAAGCTTTCACAGTAATATCTGTTATCATACCTTCAATACCCAGACATCAAACTTTCTAAATCGCAGCTATCACCATTATGTTACATCAAAGATGGCACGCCACCCGTTCACTTATTCATCTTCACAAACAGTTCACACAAACTCAACTTGAATGAATTCATTGTCACCTTGTTAACATTGCTGAGAGAACATTTACAGCTCGATTTTCAATAAAATGTGTGATTAATGACTTTCTTGCCACTTTCCTTTGCAACTTCACATTATGCCCTGTATGTCTCTGATATGCAGCTTTTGTGAAGTCTCAAATTGGGTTGTATTTTAGAGCCAATACAGGATCTTTTAGATCTCCATATCTCCCGTTTACTTTTTTTGTTTTGTTTTTGTTTGTTTGTTTGTTTGTAAAACTCATGCGCGAGCTAATGTTTAAAACTTTTGCCCAAATACTGTTTCCTTCAGATAAATAAAAGTACGCTTAAAATTAACTTGAAAACATGTTCTTATAGCGACGTTAACATAATTTTTGTAAACATTATTTAAATACTTAAAATACTTTTATTTTTAAAATACAAATTCTTAAATTAGGTCTACACAAACTAATTGTAAAAAATACTCTTATTTCTACACAAATGTTGAATAGATCTGCCAAATTTCGAAGTGGGACACACATAAATAACATTTAAAAAAATAGTTTGTTCACTGGAGCACATAGGCAGACCACTGCCCGCCGAACTCGCTGCATAAATTAGGGCGCGTCAATGACACGACGCATCGTGACGTCCAACATAAAGCAAACGTAAGACATGTCATGGTATGAATCGCAGAAACACATCTACGATCCCAAATAGAAATCGTCTGACGAATTGCGACTTAAGTTTATTTATACACAACTGACCCTGTTAGGGTTTGCCTGAAACAGAGCAACCTTCTATCTCAGATATATTGAGACAGTTGTCAAACAATGCGTTGTTCTGCGAAGTAAGTAACCACAGATAGTCCTATTAATTTACCAGGAAATTATTAAAGTGGACTGATGATAATGCGAAGAACATATCCTTTCTATTTTTTGCAACGCTGAACAATACTTAAAAAGAGGACTATTGCAACAATGATATAATAAAAAAACAGAATGCACAAAAAAGAGCCGATTTCATTTCTTTATGAAAAGGTGAATTCCAGATATTCTCTGTAAAGTGAGGTAAAAGAAACAGTAAGTAATATCAACGTAATTAACTGTATCACATTCTCTTATTGGTATACATATTCCGTTCGTTTAATAAGAAACCGAAACCGTTTGACACTTTTTAATTTGAATGTTATATCTATCTATCTATCTATCTATCTATCTATCTATCTATCTATCTATCTATCTATCTATCTA